>JAUZNJ010029393.1:0-40856 GCA_034780135.1 Jordanella pulchra | reverse complement strand
ATATCATTTTCTAAAAATAAAAAAAACTAAATACTTTTTCTGGGGTATTTTTTTGACGTGGTTGCTAAACTCATGTTAGTTCCTTAACAAAATATACTAACAAAAAGTTTAATTTATGATAAAGTCCTAATTAAATCATTTACAATCTTTTTCTGTTTGGTTTTTTTAACGATTTTTATTTTTTCTCTTTCAGCCTGAGAGCGAAATATCCACCACAGCAGAAGATTATTCCTCAGAGGTTAGTTCATATTTCTCAAAACACAAATGATCTGAGTTATATGAATTTCATATATTTCTTTATGCTTTCTAGTCAAAACAGCTTTACTGTCTAAAAATGTGAGAAACAGTTAATGCACATCGGTTTTTAGGAATGTGGGGTTTTAAAAATGAATGACTGAGTTACTTATTATGATGTGTTCCTTCTTAACTCTTGGCTCTGCTATTATTGAGTTAGATCTTTCTTATGGAAGAAATGTTTTGTAAAAATATTTGACATGTTCTTCTAATTCTAACTGACTGTATTAAGCAAAGCCGGTTTTCTTACAATTAATATTAACAAAACGAGTAGATTAATGATTCAAAAAATCCAAATCTGAAATCTTTAGATTTTTTTTAAGTAAAACATACAATTTATAAGAATTAGCATCATATTTAGAGAGTTAATGTTTGATAAACTGTTCTTAACTGAGTGGAGCTAATTAAAGCTGGTATCTGTAATGCTGCAGCCCATTGACCTTCAGTTCTTCTTGTTTAACTCCACACATTATGAATTAACAGGTAAATGGGTGCCTCGATGAGATGACAGAGAACCAAATGATGCCTTCAAAGGATATTATATGGGTACAGTAATCAAATCAAGCAGCTATGCTTTGGCTTCTCTAACAAACCCAGTGCTTAACATCCTTCTGTAAGATTTTTACTAACCATGGCTGCTTCTCGCTGCCCTTTTTATACGTTAGGTATGCCATGTACTGTTCTGTTGGGGATTAAAAAAAAAAAAGAAAGAAACAAGAAAAAGCCTAAATGTCCCAGAAGGTCAGGATGGCACAGAGCTTTGTGACATTGCAGAAGTGTAAATTACCGGTGAAAGCTGCAGGAGAACAGTAATGAGGGGGTGAGATGGGTGGATGGTGAGAGGGCAGTCAGTGCTTGGAAGAGGAAAGGGAAAGTTTTATAAGGGGAGCTGCTCTCCTCAGATATACTGCCGGACTGTTCGAATAGACACAGATAGCTACGTAGAAAAGTCTTTTAGTTTTTTTTTGTTGTTTGTGTGTTTACATGGTGGAGCTACAAAAAAAGAGTAATATTTTTTTTTTTCATTGTAGATAAGCAGCTCTTAGCATTTTTTTGTTGTATCTTAAAGTTTGCATTATAAAAATGGACCAATGTATAATGGATTTTATATATAGGTGTATTTCATACTGAAACATCTTCCCATGTTGTCGTGTTACAGTCAAAATATCCTTTATTTTTTTATATATGTTGAGAACAAAAGCAAAGAATTTCTTAACTGTATGGTGAAAGGTTTGTTAGATTTCATTGTTCAATAGAAATTTCAAGCGTGCAATGTGCATTTTGAATCCCCCAGTTGATAATCACAGGAAGGTCTTTTAGGTGGCCTCTACCAGCTTTCCCTATTTAAAAAGCTAACTTTGAAAAATGGCTAAATCTCTTTCAGAGGAATGTAGATTCAATTGTGAACATTTATTTTCAGTCCATTGTGGATCCTTAGTTGAATTCAGATCCGTACCATTCTAACACAAAAAACCCATCGAAGCTTTAGCTGTATTTCAGACTTGTTGTCCAGCCAGAATATGAACCTCCACCTCAGTATCCAGCCTATAACCCAATAGGTTTATTTCCATGCCGGTTTGTTCTTGCTACTCTTCCATTAAAGTGAGGTGAGCTCTTGACCTCTGCAGCCCCTCCAGAGTAACCATGGGCCTCTTGCTGCTTTACCCATTAACGTCGTCCTTATCCAGCTGTTTAGATGGAGGGCTATGTTTTGGTAGTCTTGCTATTGTGCCATCTGCTTTCCATTTTTGTGCCGATTTGAACAGGGCTGTAACATAGCATAGAATGAAACATGTCCTTCATTATCCTTACAGAGGAAAATCCATATAAAGGATAAATAGTTGGACAAAAATTAACAATGAGGTTGTACAGTAAGAGAAAATGTATGACGTATGATAAAGATGGTGTACAGTTGTACCAAAGTAGCGTTTAAAGGTACCATAAGTATGATTATGTAAATAAACCAAAAAAATGTGCATGTAGATGTTCCAGAGCCTAAACATGCTTCACACCTTCTCCCCGATCTGTCCACTGTGATCCCTGATGTTCTCTAACAAAGCTAAGATCTAATTACTTGCCTTTAGACTCTATTTACTAATTGGAGACTATTAAAGGAAAACTTGTTGCCATGAAGTTTATGCAGAGAGATCAGAGTGAGTACGGAGTTGGACACAGATCAACTTTTCCTGCTTTTTATTCAGATAAAAAAAAAAGAATATATATTTATAATTTGAATGACCTTCCTTAGTTGCTGTAAGTTAGCAGTTGGTTGGATCCCAGCTTGATGACTGGAAGAATAAACATTATTAGGAGAAATGTCCATTTTCACAGACTAACTTAGCTCCTCTAACAAAGCCGCTTTTTCTCTTTGGTGGTGCCTTCTTAGTTAATGGGATAGATCTGCTTTTTTTCAGTGACTCTTTTAAAATCTGCGATATTGTTTCTGCTCAGGAGGAGGTGGACACCCTGCAGCCACCAACAGAAGGCCGAAGGGTACAAGAAATGGAGGATGCTCTGGCGGCTAAGACCCTCGCTCTGGAAGAGCTGAGTCAAGAGCTTGAGGAAATCAGATCTGCATTTGGGGCTGAAGGTGTACAGCAGGTAAATGTTTTATTGTTTTTGTTTTATCCTTTAGAGGCAAAAAGACTTGAATGCAAACCTCGAATACATTTTAAATCTTTGAAAAGAGTGTAGCCCGAAAAATAAAACCTCCTTTCTTCTTACTGCAAAGAGGCGCAATCTTTTCAAACTGTCTATATTTGCATTTAAAAAAACAAATCAATATTCTATTCCATGATGTAATGAATATAAGCCGTAATGTAACAGTTTATAAGGAGTGGTGATGTTTAATCTTTATTTAATTTATTTCTCTTAAAGCTGTTTTATTTAATACATTATAAATGTTTTATGAAATCGCTATTTTTCTCTTTCGATCTGTCTCTGTATGACTGCTCTGATGTCTTATGTTTGTAACTCCATAAAACCCTCATTAAACATGCAGCTGCAGGACTTTGAAGCAGCTCTGAAGCAGCGAGATGGAATCATCACCCAGCTCACATCCAACCTTCAACAAGCTCGTGAGGAGAAAGACGAGATCATGAAAGAGTTTTTAGCGCTGACAGAGCAAAGCCAGAAACTTCAGATCCAGTTCCAGCAGGTAGGAAATTCATTTTTCTCCCCCAATACCTTATTTGTAATTTATCTAATTGTATATATATATATATATATATATTTTTAGATAAACTTGAAGTGATCTGTAATAAAACAGTAATTCTGACTGTCCACTACAGCTGCAGGCCGGAGAGGCGCTGAGGAACACCAGCCACAGCAGCACTGCAGCAGATCTCCTGCAGGCCAAACAGCAGCTTGTTCAGTACCAGCTGCAGCTGGAAGAAATGAGCGCGGAGGTCAGAGAGCACCAGGACAGGAGCAGCAAACAGCTGCAGCACATCAGCCACCTCCAGCAAAAGCTTAGTGAGGTGGAAATGGTGAGAATTACCACACTTTAATGCTGTGAGAGTTGCAGTGATTTTTTTTTTTTCTATGAAAAATCTGAACCTGAATGTCTCTTTAGTCAGGGAGAAGATCAGAGGAGTCGTTTACAAAAAGGATAAATGAAAATGAGGTGCTGATTGCTGAACAACAAAAGGTTATTTCTAGTCAGGAGCAGTCAAGAAGAGAAGCGGAAGAAGAGTTTGCACAAACATTAGAAGATAAAAATAAATTCATTTCAGAACAAAACGCAATAATCAAAGAACATGAGCAGTCATTGACCCTCCTCAGACAGGAGCTCATTCATGCAGGAAGGACTAGAGATGAAACAACCGCTCAGCAACCTGATGAGAAAGACCTAATTATTGCAGAGAAGGATAGGGTCATTTCTGAACGTGATTCCTCCCTTATCCAGTTAAAAGATGAGCTGGAAAACTCAGAAAAACAACTAGATGAGCTCCGGCTCAAAGTCTCATTTAAGGAATCTGAGCTTGAAAAATGCCTGGATGAGTTAGGAAGCACAAAATCTGAATTAATAAGCTGTAAAAGTGAAATGGAAAGTTACAAACTAGAGCTGGAGAAAGAACAGAAGGAGTTGGAAAGCTGTAAGAGTGAACTGGCTGCCTCCAGGCATAAAGAGCGAATGTCATCCAATGAAATCATGCAGCTCATGGGCACAGTGGAAGATCTACAAAAACGCTGCCACCAGGGGAGCATGTCAGATAGCGACTCCATCCAAAGAATGCAGGAAGAAACCGCAAGGAAGCTGGAACTTCTCAGGGCCGAACTGGATGAAATGTACGGTCAGCAGATTGTTCAGATGAAGCAGGAGCTCAATCTGCAACATGCAGGGTTAATTCAGCTAATGATCAAACAACACAAGGCTGAGGTTGAGCTTTTAAAAGCAAATCAATCTCAAACTTCAAATCTCAGTAAAGAAGAAGTGGAAACTCTAAATATTAGAATTAGGGAATTGCAGGTGGCTTTAGAGCAGTCTAAAGTAATGCATGATGAAACTAGACATGAGCTGAGTACAGTTATCCAGGAGAAGTCAAAGCTGCAGGCCCAGATTGAGGATCTGCTTCGTGATCTAAGTTCAGCAAGACAAGAAGTGGAGCAGGTCTCCACCAAGCTTACCTCTCAGGAAACTACCCAGACTGACCTGCAGCACCTCCAGGAGACCATCCACACTCTGAGGAACGAACTGTCCGCTGCTCAGGAAGCTGCACTGGAAGCAGAAACCAAACACGAATCTGAAATCACCAACTACAAGATTAAGCTGGAAATGCTTGAAAGAGAGAAAGACGCAGTCCTGGACCGGATGGCGGAGTCGCAGGAAGCGGAGCTGGAGCGTCTCAGGACGCAGCTTCTGTTCAGCCACGAGGAGGAGCTGACAAATCTCAGAGAGGACCTGCAGAGAGAGAGCTTCCTGAATACGGAGAACCTCCTCAATGAAGCAGCAATCAGACACGAGAAGGCCTTGGATGACCTGCGCGGGAGTTACGCTCAGCAGCTGGAGTTGTTACAGAAAGAGAAGACGAGTTACGCCACAGACAGGGATGAACTTTTGCACCAGATTCACAACCTCCAAGAAGACCTGAAGCTCGCTCTGCAGAGCTCTAAAGCAGATGAGCTGGTTCAGCAGCTCCAGGAACTTCAGGTTGAACTGGAGGTACTTAGAAAAGATGCCCAGGAAGGAGTCAGAATGCAAAATCAAATCCAGTCGTTACTAAAACAGACACAGGTTTTGGAAAACCAGAAAAATGAAAGCGAACAGAAACTGAAGGAGCATGAGCAGGAGAGGGAGACTTTAATTAAGTCTAATAATACTCTAAGAGAAGAGATGGAGTCTAAACATTTGATGTTGTGTGAACTCACAGCACAGAGCAATCAGTTCCAGCAACAGGTTGCTGAGCTGCGTGAGGAGGTTGAGAAACAGAAGAATACTTTCTCATTTGCTGAGAAGAATTTTGAAGTGAACTACCAGGAGCTTAAGGAGGAGTACACTAGTGTAGCAGAGGCGAAGACGCAGCTTGAAGAGAGGATGCTGAGGGAGACGCTCGAATTTGAGGCGAAGATTGCACGCCTTCAGTCAGAGATGCGAGAGCTCGAGGAGCGATGTGTCGTTATGAAAACAGAGGAGACAAAAAGGGAGGAGGAAGCTGCAGGTGATCTGATGGAGAAGCTTAATGTTACTTTGAGAGAGAAGAGGAGCCTTGCTGATAGGCTCTCTGAAGTTATGGAGCAGTTAAATGTTACAGAGACCAAAGTGAGGCAGCTGGAAGAAGATCTGGTCAAAGCTAAGGAAGAACATTCAAGGATCATCTCCAAAACTGAAAGCCTCACAGAGGAACTTGAAAAAGAGCAGGAAACTGAGAGTGAGGAGAAAAAATTGGTGCAAGAGGAAGAACAGACTTTTGAGCCAGATTCTTCTTCAGGGGATCATCACAATCAGATTCAGTCTCTACAAGAGGAGATAAAAGCTCTAGAAGCTCGCTTACGTGCAGCCGAAGCAGAGAGAGACGGAGCTCTGCAGAATCCAGGGCTCCACGGGATCTCGTCTCTGGCAGCAACCAACTCCTCAGGGGAGGGACCTGTTGAGGGACGATCCTCCCCTCAGAAGCAGACATCCTCAGGGTCAAGCAGGCGCAAAAGACGGCAGAGGTCAAAGCAGGAGCGCAAAGGCAGCTCTGCTGCTTCTGACGGCAGAGAGGAGCGACACAGAGAGGAGGAGGAGAGAGCCAAAAGTGCTGCAGAGGAGGAGATGCTGCCTCAGACGCAGAGCCGAGTTATGTCATGTTCACCAGAGAGGGCCGGTAAGGAGGACTCTGCTGATGGGTACCAGGGAGACGGAGCTACAGACTACAGCAACGAAGCGGTGAGCACCCACATGTTGCTGCTATTTTCTTTTGCTCTTTGAAGTCTGAACAAATGAAACACCGTGGAAACAGCATCACTTTGCATTCATGTAGTTTTTTAAAAGAGTGAATTCAGAGCCGGATCAGGCACTGATTGTTTCCCTTTTTAAAGAGAATATGACTCCAGCATTTCAGCCCTGACAGATTGTCTTTCCAGTCAGCTTCGATGTTGATTGTAAATTGCCTGAGAGTACGGAGGCTTGCTTTGAAAGGTAGCATTTAGCAGGCAGACTGCTTCCTTTAAAGACACATTTTTACATATGTGCTGCCAGAAAAGCCTCACACAGTTCTGCCTGCATGTAAAATTCATGCATGTGGACTGACATGAAAAGGAGCTTTGTACTGTTTCTTTTACTTTCTTTTTTCTATGCTTGCCTTCCCCTTGATGTTTCTCGCCCTCTGACTGAATGCCAGCTGAGAACAGAATAAACATGAACAAGTCTGCTTACAGCTTTGAATCATTGCACAATCAATGTGCTAGAAATGTGTACGTTCTAGTTTCTCTCTATCCTGCAGGGAGTGAAGGGTTTGAGGTGAGAAGCCATTTTAACCCGAGTCACTTTATGTGCGTTTCAGCTCCAGCTGTGCCACAAACACACAAAAGGCAAAAGATTGTGTACAGTGTGATCTACCATCTCACATCTGTGCTTTGTGATGCTTTAGTCACCTCCTGGGTTTGAAAGGCCATACCTGCAGCAAGATCGATGAATCGTCCTTATCTACTGTTTAAAACTAGTTTTAGTTTTCCTTTTTAATAGATTGAGGGAATGTTTCATGATAATAAAGATAACTTCTGCTCTGCCTCAGGAAGTGATCATCAATGGTGCATTTAATCCTCTCTGTCCATCATTGTCTTGTATCTTATGGATTTCTGACTTCTTGATAAAATATTCTCAAACCTAAAGCTATTTCACATTTTCATAAGTCAAACATTTTAATGTGTTTTACTGGGATTTAATGTGGAAAAAAAGGCATACGTGATTCATAGTGGTGCAATGAAAGGAATAACCTGATACCCTATTATTTTAGTTTCCAAATGCAAATCTAAAATGTGTGGATTATTATTAAGTCTGATACCCCTAAAGGAAAGAAATGTTGGTTTTCAGAAGTAATTTTAATTGTTACATGAAGGCCTCTAATGAAGAAACAGAATCATAAAGACCAAGGAAGTTTAAAGCAGCACCGAGTTGCACAACAGTATCAGAAGCTTTCAAAATGTCAAATCACTATTAAATCCACCGTTAGAAAATCCACAAAGACAGGGGTGTCCAGTCTCAGCAGGCCAGACAAGGAGATCCACTGGTAGCGAGAAGTGTTGACAGGAAAACCTGTAGTCATGCATTACATAAATCTGGAAGAGTGGCAAGAAAAAAATGTTGAATGACGCTCTAGGAACTCAAGAAGGTCCTGATTCTTCTCAATAATCCTGGTAAAAACAATAATAATCCAGATATCGTTAAGTAAGTCTTTTGGATGGGTTCTTTTTTTTTTTTGATGAAGTCCTGAAATTCTTACATATTAATTATTGATGAGTCGGCAAATTTGGAAGAAAGCACTTCTGTCTGTAAGGCGGCTTATCGATCTGCAAGCAAAAAAACAACATGGTGCACTACTCTAAACTGTGAGCTATGATGGTGGCAGCATCATGCTGTGGGAAACCTTTTCTTTAGTGGGACATTTGAAGCTGGTGGGGGACGAGAAACTGTATTGAGCTAAATATAAAACAGTCCTGGAAGATAACTTCCTAGAGGCTACAAATGACTGTAATTTTCTGCAGTACTAAAACGCTGAAATGATTCAGATCACAGCATATTCATGTTAGAATGTTTGTAAGAACTGATGAAAACAAATTCAGTCTTTAGTTGTGTAAAGCTGGTAGAGATATATCCTAAAAGACCTGCAGCAAAAGGTATACATATACATACAGATAAAATGTATTTTCCTTGTTTTTATTATATGCTGCTCTTATTTGCCTTCACATAAAATCCCATTAAAATACAGAAAAAGACGTGAAGAAGTTGAAGAGTTTTTGATATTTTGCTAGGTACTGTGTCTTTAAGATCGCCTGAGTTGTATTGGTATTAAAGGTGTTTTTGTTCTGCTTGCTGATTTAGGTGAGCAGACGGGGGATACGCGTCGCGTATCATGGAGCAGAAGAGGAGGAAGAGACCTCTGAGCATGTAAATGTCACCTAAGCTCACATCCTGCTCTTTGTCTTTAAGTTGCTTTGATGCATCATTCGCAGCACTTTAAAGGTTGATAGATGGGGGGGGTCTACTGTAAAGAGTGTTTCGAACTCAGTTCTTTTTACTAAAGCAGACTGGATCTGAATTATTTTAGTGCTTTTTCGATGCGCCTCAAATTTACATGCAGAGCACATTCCACGCAGGATTTCTATTTGAGCAGAAAAAGGCACATTTAATCACAGAGCTTTGTGTTGTGCTAGTCTACAAACATCATTTTAATTGCATCTGCATTAGCATCAAAGGAGACAATGACTTTGAGAGAGGTGTAAAAGATCGGAGCAGCTTTGTGAGGAAAGTAAAAGAGGAATGAAATGACATGAAGTCACAGGTTCAACACAACCACTTACAACAGGGTGAAGCAGACAAGGATTTTCTCTAGGGTTGCCTCCAAAGTGAGAGAGATTTCCTCCTTGTTTAATCAGTAGGGAGTGCACAGTATTTGAATGAGTCTAGTTTAATAACCTCAGCTGCATTTACTGACTTTGACGCTTTCTTATCCAGCTGAAAATGTCAAGTTACTAACGTTAAAGACAAACTCTTGCGTCACCTTTCTTTGCTTCCATTTAGACCCTAACATCTGCTGCATAGCATATCTTCATTTGTGAAATCAAATAGTTCTTGCAAAGTCCCTTTACTGAACTATCTAAAATAAACTGATTGACTTGAATTAAAATATGGATAACGTTTTCATAAACTACAAGATCACCATAGGCATTCAATCGGGTTTAAGGACTAATTTAAAGTATTACAGTAAAGTCTGCAAACCCCTTTTAAAATAGTATTATTAAAATATTCTTTAATATCTATCCCCCTGTATTATTAATCTGAAAAACAGACTTAAATATTAGCTTTACCTGCTTGGGTGTACGTACCCTTAAACTTTGTTAAACCACATTAACATTCCTTCTCAGGTAAGCATGGGCTTGTATGAAATTCTGAGCAAAAATAATCAAGGTTTAAGGTATCAAGGTATTACGATTACAGCTCTATCTCAGAAAGGTCTGAATTAAAATACATTATAGGAAAAAAAATGAAATTCTTTCTGATTTGTGGGCTGTTCTTCATCGTTATCTCTATGAGCATGTGTACTTTTAATTGTTGTTGGAAGCTGTTTTTTAGACTACAGATGTCATGCTGAGATTCCTCTACCTTGGAGGCTCCCACTCTCCTTTAAGTGAACATTTGTACTAATGGGTTTTGACACCTATATATAAATTGTTATATGCACAAAAAAGCAACGGAACAAGTATGAAAAATGGTACACAAAGTCCGTGGCTACAGCTACTGAGGGAATTGGTACTTGCTCCTTTCACTGAAAACTCATAAAATACGCATTGCAACAACTCCAAAGGGTAAGTTGTGACCGGTTCAATAACCAAGCCGTCTGCCTCAGTAACACGCTGGTAGAATTGGTTCCTGTCTTGCCTGACACTAAAGGCAGCTTTTTCAGAGATGTTGTTGATTTTACCTAGAATTTAGCAGATAGCTCTAGTCGAAACTATCATGTTAGCTTTATTGCTTCTTCTGGCTTCCACCTTCCTCCTTTAAGTGGTCTCATCCTATTTTTTGTGATTACCTAAGTATCCCCATATAGTTGACTTTATTAGGAGCGCAGCAGTGTTTGCGTCAGGGTGTTCCCCTCCTTCAGCCATCTTTTAACCTGTAGCGTTAGCAGTTACACAGGGGAACACAGAGGGGGGGGTTAATGTACTGCAGCTGCTCACAACCTGAGAACTTTCTGTGATGTGATTTTTATCTTAAAAAAACGCTTAAAGGAGACTTCATCATTGAGTTCTTTTAGATATCTAAAAATTAAAGGATTAACTATCTAGTATCTACTTATACTGGCCTGGATTTCAAACATCTGATATAAATATACTGATGAAAGCACTCCAGCATTTCTATCCAGCAGTTCAATAACGGTATCAGTTATTACTTAAAGCTACATTATGGATATCATGTTGTATATGAGACCCATAGTTTCAGTTCTACTTTCATGCTGTAGGCAAGGCAAGTTTATTGGTATAGCACAATTCAGTACATGGACACTTCAAAGTGCTTTACATGAAATAGACAACAGAATAGACTTTACAAAAGTTGATGGCAGGGCAAGGTTACAAAGAATAATATCTTTATTTATACCCATTAAAGTCCATCTGGTGTTAAAATAACATAGTGTTTCAGAAAAAACCTCATACCAGCAGTAAAACATGCTGGTGGTAGGATTTTGATCTGGAGTTGCTCTGCTTCCTCTGGAACTGGACATCTTAGCTAAATGTGATGGAAGCAGGAATTTCACAAAAACAAAACAAAAAAAAAACTGAAGTCGATCTTGAAATCCATTAAAGATGTAGAGCTTTACCTTCCCAAGGCCGTTGATAATTAAAATTCCTCCACAGTGATGTAGACGACCGACTGGCCCATATTGAACTCACCAAGGTCGACAGAACCAGCTATCAGGGCAAAAGGACAATCGCTTCTTCATGCAGGACTACATTAATTTGAAATCTGCATTTTTTTCCTATTTACTTATCTTTTTCTAATTATAAAGAAATTTGAAATGTTCTCATTAAATAGAAATTGAACAAAAAGCAGCACTTTACTGTAAACCCAGTTTGTTAAATGGTTTGAAAGATTTCCTTTTTAATGACCTTACCCTTCCAGCAAATATTTTAATTCAAGTAATCCCGTTTGCAGTAGTAGTTGTGTGTAACGACAAAGAATCAAAACACAACAACCGTCCATCTGCTTCTTCTCCACTGACCTTCTCTCATCTGCATGTTTCATTTAATCACCAACATCTGAGCTGCTTGTCAGTGGAGAGGATCTTCTCTACACCCTCAGATGCGGTGTGCTGGATGGGGTGAATGTGTCATAACACAGTGTTTTAAAAACAGTGCCTAATTAAGATGTAGAGTGCACTTTAAAGCTTTCAATATCAAAGGTTACAGAATCACAAATTTGTACTAATGCATTATGTATCATTATGGAAAGAAGCCTTGTCTTGGGTTTTTTTGTTGCTTTTGTCCTGAAGTGATGATGTCAGAGCTCTCCTCCTGAGCACAATTGGCTCTGAGCCCCATCTCTGTTGTAGAAATTAGATTGTTTAAATTATGTTTAATATTCTTATTAGCAAATGGATGCTCTATAGTTTAATCCTGTGGTTAGTTATAAGGTTGATATCATATATTTTACACCTTTCTTACTGAATAGCTATTTTTATGTGTAATGGAGTAAATAATTTAGTTTCTGTGCCTGCAGTAGGGCATGCTTTGGTGTTGATTAGTCTGTTTTAATACCTGATCTCCTCATGTGTCAAGGATGAGTGCAGGCTGCAGATGGAAGCTCAACGCATCAGCTTATCTCAGATCCACGCTGCTCAGCTGGAGCTGCTACAGGAGGAGACCGATGCCTGCAAAGACTCTCTGGAGCTGAAAGTGCAGGACCTGAGAGACCAGAGCGGCCAGGGTAAAGCTAGGCTTTCTACGAAATGTCTTTGATCCTAAAGCAGCATTTTGTACATTTGTTTGTAGTAAATGAGGAATTCTTTGAAAACTAGTTTGTCTGTTGTGTGCCTCTTTGTTAGGTGGCGGAAAAGTCTCTAGATACATGATAGAGGCTGTGTCGGAGGAATGCAGTGAAATAATTCTGGTAATTTTAAACTAAAGAGATGACCCAGGTGGTTTCTGTTTTATTTATGTCCACAATTCATTTACCTTGACTTTTTCAATGTGTCCTCTTTCAAGGCTTTTCAGAGGATTTTTGGCAAAGAGTTTTTGGAGCGTGTCAACACTGCGGGCCTGTCGCTTATTTCAGAAGAGGGACCAACAACTAGTGAATCCACCTCCGTTATTCAGGAGGCCAGAGGTACATTTTCTATTGAACCAGGGACTGACATTAGTTAAATGACATTTTTCTACGTACGTTTAACATTTATGTTTTTTTTCTTTATAACTTTTTATTCTTCTAGAGTTATACAGAAGTCTTTGGCAGGTGAGGGAGAACATTAAGCGTGAGCATGATCGTCTTTCTCAACTTCAAATTCTGCTGAGATCTGATGTGAACAAGGTAAAAATGCACAGATTCATAGACTTCACACCACATGAGTTTGATTAATTACTGTTTTGTGTTTGAATTATTTCAAATTGGGTTCATGGATCCATCCTGCATCTATATTCATGTGTAACTGCTAAATCTGACTTTGTTTTAGCCAAATTACAAGTTAATTAGGATCTTTGGTGGTTACTCAAAAGTTTATATAGCATAGCGTGCAAAATAGACTCTTGTAGTTGCAGAGCAAAGATTTATAAGAAAGATTCTTATTTAATCTCCTGATTTCTAGATGAATGAACTGCAGATGGCCTATGATGAGCTGAAGATGAACAGTGAGAGGCAGCTCTCTGACCTGCATGTACAGCTTTCCACAATAAGCAGAGGTAAATGTGTCCCCCTCTCTAATTCTGAAAAAAATTAGGAAAAGGATCATTGCTGATTGGAGAAGGACCAGTTTGGGTTTGGCATAGACAGTAGCAATGGTTGTTCTGGAATCCTTCTCACAGTGAATCTTAACACCACAGAGACATGACCTAAGTTTTCTTTACGTTTTTCCCACTGTTACCAAACCTAATTTGCGACAGCTCGAAAGAGCTGTTGTCACAGCTCCATATCAACTACTGCCATGCCTTTCAAGTGTTTGTTAACTGGTCGCGTTTTTTTTATGTTGCATGTATATTGGGGTGAAGGACACAAACAATAATGTGTGCTGCCGCATAAAGACATAATTGCTTTTGCGACATAATTTTGTCTATTTTTATTTTTAATAATCATCCGATCATCCAGGTCTGAAAATTCAACACTATAAACAAATGACCTCTAGTGGACAATTAATTATCAACAGAATTAATCAGGAAGCAGAGTTAACACCCTTGTTATGTCTACCACTTCAAGCTTTCTGCATGCTGAGGTGAAGGAATCTTATTTAGTTCAAATGGTCAGCACAGCTTAACATGTGTGAAGTGTTTTTTTATAAGTAGGTTATTGCTTTAGCATTTGGCTCAATTTTATTGCAGTGGTCTTTAATGCAATATGTGTTCGGCCTCTAAGCTGTGATAATCCTGCAACAGATGTTTTTTAACGTCCGAAAGCTTGATATGATTTTTTTTTTTTTTTTTTTTTTCATCATTTGATACTTATTCTACTCGTATAACATCCAACTTGCTTACAAACTTGTAGAAAAAGCATGAATGACCATCAAATCCATGTATTTACCAATTATTGCCAAATTGGCAATCGAGTTGACTTTTGTTTATCTTTTTACAGCATTCTAAATATTATCCATTTCCTATTTAATCCACGGGTTCTGATGATGTATGTATATTTCTGCCCTGTGCACATTCCTCTTAAGAATCTTCGGTTTATTAAAAAAAAAAAAAAAAAACTAATTTGAGCTAATTAGTGTTTTGATGTAAAGCTGTGCAATTGGCCTATGCTTATGCAAATACTCTAAATTTAGACTGATTATCTGATGTTTATATTACATTAAATGAATGCTTTTAAATACAAATGGACTTTCTTTGACATTCAAGAAAATATCAAGTTATTGTATATTTATTGTTTTATTGATTTTTATTCTATTTTTTAAATAAAGTTATTTTAATTATTTTCGTTTAAATATATGAACATTGACCTAATGCAGAGTTTTTATGAGTTCAAATGTGTTCAGACTAATAATCCAGCTTGACTCAGAGGTTCATCTTCAGGAAATCCAGAAATTTCAACTTTCAGCTCAGTTTAGTTGGAAATCTTGTTTTATAGCACAGCCTACATATATGACATTTTCTATGTCTTATTCTTTAGGTGTTTTTTCTTAATTCTTTACTATCATGTTTTAAAGGCTTCACACCTTGAGCTGGCTGTTGTCCATATGCACACTATCATTTTTTTCCACACAGATTCTAAATAATGACTTGCAAGTCCCCAAATTGTTCAAAGATGATACTTTCAAATTTCCATTTTCTCATCTTAGTTATTATAGTTTTACTACATTTATTTCCCTTTCCTAATCATTGCTTAATAATTTCCTGTGTTTTTATATTAGATTCTTGTATTTTAACCTAGAGCCTTTCTATAGCTCAGGATGTTAAATTACTGCTTCATTTCTATTCTATCAGATCTGGGGGAACAGGCTGGAGAATCAGGCTCATCTTCAGTGGAGTCACAGAAACTGAAGGCTGAGGCTCAGGTGAAGCAGCTCCAGCTGGAGGAGAGCCACCGGCAGGAGATGGAGCGCCTCAGGGCTCACTACCAGCAGCAAGCAGCAGAGACAGAGGAGCGCTATGCTACTGAGCTGTTTGTTTTACAGCAACGACTGCAGGAGTCTGCAGGAGCTCAGACTTACTACAGGTGATTGTAGTGAAAACATAGAACATTCATCTTCTATTTATTGCCTACAGTCACTTTTTATCAGTATTTAGAAACACAGTATAATGTTTTAACCTAGCTCAGCTGCATTAAAAAGTATGATTAGTATAGACCAGAATTATCCATTATTGTCCCATATTGGGGAAATTCAAGCAGAGTAGCAGCAAAATAATCACAGATATAAGCTGGAGAAAAAGCATGCAGATACACATATGGATGAAAAATATAACAAAAAAACTAAGAAAATAAGGAAAAAAGTTCCAGCCAGTGAAGGAAAAATGAATCTTCACACAACTGTGTTGTTTGACCTTTGCTATTTGAAATATAAAACTGCTCTTTTAAATGAAACAAACTCATTGTTGCTCATGTAATCATATTGTGTATGTTCTGCAAAGGTCTTTATTTATTTTTATTTCTTTGTATTTCATCGTTTTATCTTCTTTAAAGACAGCAAGAAAGAAGCAGCAGTGCTTCTTCCAAGCAAATCATAAATAGATTTCAGGCTTTAACTCGTAACGTTTCCTAATGCTGTACATTAGTTTTATGAATAGTTTTTGAACAAAAAGTAATTGTATTTTTCTTTTTAGGTTTTTCAACAAAGTAAAAGACATAACACTTTAATAACAAGCCAAAAATCACACTTATTGAGTAGAATTAGGCCAGTTTGCTCTTTCCCATAATTATGGAAGATAAAGAGAAATACAGATTATATAAATATGCTATAAAGGTTGCATACTTTACTAACAAACCTAAACCAACAAAATTTGCTTATTGAATTACTCTCAATCTGTCAAATAAACTCTGAATTTAACATAATTGTTATCCTGATTGTTTCTTTGAATTTGAAGTCTATAATTCTTTTACATTTATTTTTGAAAATAGATATGATTAAAAACCACAGTAAAGGAGCTAAAGCTCCCTGGCATAGAATTCACCGTTTTCTATGGTGTCTTACTGCCCTCCACTGTTTTATTTTATTAAAGGAAAATAAAATGTTAGTGGCCTGGTAATGCCACTGAAAATCATAGTAAGCCAAACAAGTATAAGGTTATATAGTTTGATTAAATATTGTTGTTTTAGAGGGCTAATTCATTTATAGCAAAATTTTAAATGAAACTTTTCCTGGTAAATAAGAACAACAAGCTGAGTAGTGTCAGATATTATTTGACACTTGGTTTCTTTTTATTTTTTTTGTTATTTTTTTTGTTTATTACCTATTATCCCTTCAAATAAAAAATGTCCTAGGCTTCTTTATTTTCTGTGTTAAATACTTATATATTATAGAATTATATTTATCTACTTCATATTGAAGAAGTGAACATCTTTTGCCTTTTCAGGCCGTTATTTTACTTTTTGCTTTTTATATCATGACTCTGTTCCGAATATTAGTTATTTGATAACCTACTAGTAACTTAAGGTAGGATGTAGCATATGGAAATGTCAGTGCTTTAGGCTGTAGGATATAACCTTCACTTCTACTGAGTACCTATATATGCGCAGTCTCTTCTGTATCACTGTTTCATTACTCTTTCAGTTTCTGTCCCACAATCCATCCATTCGGTCTTCCTTTTGTTCAGTTTATTAATTGACCTTTTGCATTTTTTTACAAAATAATTTTACTTGAACTATTGTATAATAATTGAGATATAATTGGGGGGAGAGCTAAGAACTTTAAAATCTGACCTTGAAAATTGTGGCATCTTGTTAACTATATAACATCTGGTCAATTCACTGGAAATTTTAGTGTTTATGTTTTTAGAATGGGTAAAATTGAACAGGGAAGTGTGAACATTTATGTCTGGCAAAGCTTAATGACATAAAAAAAAAAAAAAATTCCACTTACAGGTGTATAACCTCAGCTGCCCCACATAAGCACATCTTTAACACTAATAGGTGTTTCCTATTGAACCTAATTACTGAACATAATGATGGCTATTGTGTTCTTTTGTTTTACAGTTTGTCCAGTGCTTCAGAGTCCAGCTGGGAGGGGATGGAGGAGTACAGAGAGGATCTGAAGGTTTGGCAGTTTCACATGCGTCAACCCTTTGTATAGGCTGAAATAGAGGCATGCACTACGATGCAATGACAGTTAGGGGTTGATGGTGAGGAAGGAGTTGCAGCCTTTAGGCTAAAATGTGCCCTAAATCCACAGCCCACTGAAACTCCACAGGCAGGACCACAGATAGACCTATATCTGATGATTGAAAGGATCAGACATTATATAACACTGTTCTAACCAGGCAGACTTATTCTGGTCTCGGAGGTTGCATGAAAGGAGGATTCTGTCTCGCGTGAATGAGCTGCGCTCCATTTAAGCCAACCATCACCCTCGTCTATCTAACTTCTATCCCCTTAGTCGGTGCATCCATCCTAACAGTATATTTTCAATCCCTCATATCTGCACAGAGTTTAAGAAGCACAGGAAGGATGAAGATGGCCAGGAATTGAGGACATCTCTAAAGCTTTACCATAGGTTATAATAGAATATTTTCTGGAAGTTCATTTTCAGAATTCAAATAAGTGATGAAATAGCTTCAATAAAGATAGATGAGATATTTATTTAGATGAAGAGCTAATGTGTTGGCAGAAAATCCTGCTGTCATGTAATTTAAGGCACTTGTGTATTGTTGTTATTATTTCTAGAAGCCTGAATAGAGCAAAGCTACAATATTTATTCATTCTGAATGGTTGCTTGGATTTTTCCCGAATATGGATCAACTGTTTATTTTAGGAAAAGCTTATTGTTGATACCTGCTGCTACCCCGGAATATTAATTGTTTTTTTTCTCCATCTGTCAGGAGCGGAGTGAAGATGTTCCAGAGGGAGGCGAAGGGTTGCAGCACTCTGACAGGTTGTCTGGCCTGACAGCACAGCTGCAGGCACTCAGGAAAGCTCTGCACCACAAGTACAACCAAGAGGTGGCTGCTCTCAAAGAGCAACACAGCAGCGAACTCAGAAGACTGAGAGAAGAAAGTAAACACTGGGAAGATAGAGGAGAGAGGAACCTGGATCTCAACGGTGTAAACGGCGCTGGAAGCTCCACTGAGAGCCTTGGGGCAGCCAGACAGATCCTAACGGAGGACAGACTGTACCAAGAGAGGATGGAGGAGGAAGTTGCCAAGGTAGCGCTTGCATATTTTAGGTTTTAATACAAATGATGCATCTAACCTGCCAAGGTTTTGTTTAAACATTGACAGAGAATGTTTATGCAACTGAGATACTGCTTTAAATCTTAGTCTTGATTTTGGGGCCAGATTTTCATTGGTTGGTAAACTAGACATCCTGTAGTTAAAACTTTGAATAAAGACTGCATGCAGAGGGTCACAGCAACAAAAGACATACAGCCAAAACCTTTTTTTTCAGCACTTGTTAACCTTTATTGTGTTTAATCACATAAATATGATCTAAATAACACATTTTGGTTCCCTGTTCTTTCCTACCAGGCAATAGTTCAGATGTCTGTGGAATTTGCACAGCAGACTGAATTGGCTCGGATCAAGAAAAGTGCCAGCCAAACAAGCACCTCCATGCAGACCCAGATGGACGAGGAGGAAATTGATGGGGAGTTGGATGACCAGACTCCAAGGGCTTCCCCGAGTGCGGACGTCTCGTTAGAGGAATCAGAGACGGAAATATTGGAAAGGGACTCGCAGGAGAGGAACACTGAAATCAAAAAGCTAAAGCAGGAGGTTCAGAGAACTGAATCAAATCAGGTCAGTCAATCTTTTTTATTCAAATATAATAGCTTTTTTTGTATAACTTTCCAAGAGTTCTTTCAATTATCTTTCAGTAAGGGTTTTATGTTAATATCTACTGGTTTGACTTCAGTACTCCTTTATTTCACTGTGTGTTTTCACAGGTTTTGGCAGCTGTGAACTGTTTTATTTTACAACAGAATCGAGGTTTTAATGTGTGCTTATGCACAAAAACATTTAATAAAAGTATTGTGCTGTAAAACTCCTCCTAAAAGTAAATCTTTATTTTAAAAAATTAAATATAACTACCCACCTCTGCACATAAACCACTTTGGCCTGCTTCTCAACCAGTGGCAAACTTATCCTAAATACTTGCGAGGTAGTCTTTGGGGTTTTTACAGCAACATAAAAACAGCTGTAGTAAAAAAATATAAAACATAGTGTAACCTAAAAAAAACAACAAACAATTAGCTTAATTAACTGCTGCTGTGGTTAGTATTTTCCATCTCTGAAGAAAACTTCAGGAGCAAAAACAAAATGTCCAGCTTTTATCATGTCACAATAAAAGCAGTTAGAATTGATGTTATATTTCATTATTTCATAAGTGAACATGATATAAGTGGAATAATGCCCTTAGAGGGGTCAATTTTCAAAAACTAATGGACTTGGATGAAGCAACCATCCTCTGCTTCATGTTGGACGGTTCACACTCCTACATTGTTCATTGGTTTTAGATAATAGACGCCTTGTCGGACCTTATTCTTTACATATCACATTAACTGAAAGATTTCAGTCACAAAAGCTGCACAAATGTTGAAAAATGGTGATAAAAGGCCAAACTAATTCTATGCTAGAGTTTGCAGTCTTAGCTGAGTCCATCCTGATGTAGAAATGCATTGAATGTTCACTAATGTAGTTTATGAGCTGGTTTCATCATCATCATCTTCCAGATTTTTTCTCTTACTTATTCTGGCTTCTTTTTTTTTTTTACACTGCATCCAGTCGTTTTGCATTAAGCAAATACTTACATAAAATAGCTTATATTTTCTCTGAGCAATGGATAAATGATCCAGCAGAATAATGTGCACTGTGGCTGCGTTTCCACCCGGGGGCGCTCTTGTCTCTTGTCCCTCTTTCCATTAGGTGCACCTGTTGCCATAGCAGCACAAAGATACTAGTGTTTCTCTGGTTCCTGAGGGAGTTAAAATGTTTCTTTGTACTCGTAATCCGGCAGTGTTTCTCCTCATGCACTGCTGTAGCTTATTTGAATGGACTTTTACTAATTCGTGCACACGCAGCGTTTCAGTGTCCAGAGCCTCAGCTTTCAGAAGCCTGCTTGTTTGGATGAAACTTTGAAATGACAGGGCTGCTGTCTGTGTTCTCTCTGCTGCCCATCCAGGCCTTACAGAAGACGGATGATGATGAGGAGCAAGATGAAGCTGGAAGTCTCAAAATATCAATGCGTGATGATGGAGAGTCTTCTGATAAAGATGCTGAAAGGTATAACAGCATTTATGCAAGAATATTCTGAATGAAGTAAACTTTTATAGAAAGATAGACTGGACTACATTTCTGAAACCTTTTTTTAAATAAACACTAACATGCATTTTTTTTATTCTGACTTTTTCTTTAGAAACTTACTGAGTGAAGCCAACAGGAAGCTCAGCCAAGTCCTTCTAGATGTTTTGAAGACAATTGCTGCTGCTGAGGAAACTTTAGGCCTCCACATGCAAGGATTACACACAGACTCACCTGGTGTGCAGCCTACTGAGTCTATCACAAAAACAGAAATGTGCCAGAGCAATAATGCAGGCAAGTGACATAGAGCTTCAGAAAATATCCTGGTTAACTCTATGCTCCTTATTGGTTAAACAGAAGAGTCCAACCTAACATCCTCTAGACACCTGATGGCTAGAATAATTCATTATATATGCATTAATCTGAAAAGTTTATTTGTTGTCCATTTTTAATATTACCGGATCTGATTGCTCTTAAATAAGGTTGATTGTATCGGTGGACTAAAAACGTTTAGGTTGTGGCAAAAACCCAAACATTATTTTATCAGAATGTTTATAAAATGTTGGAGGTTGATATAGCTACTGTGAGTTCGGACTAATGTTTTGCTGGTATCTGTTACTAGAATATAAGCAATGTTGTTCCAGATATTATTTTGCATACATGATCCATAAGCTGTGTTGCTATATTTTCTTTCTTTTTTTATTTTTTAAAGCATCAAAAGCACAACATCAGTCTGTTTAGACAGGCAGGTATGCTGTTAGCACCAACCATTAAAGAAGTTGATGTGCAAATGAGACGAATAACAGTTAATCTTTTTAATTTAGATGACAGAAAAACTGCACTGTGAAAGTCAGAGATACTGTCAACCAGAGATTTTGGTCAGTTTACAGAAGATTTTAGCTGCCTGAAACCAAAATAAGTCTGGATTAGTTATGTGGTAGCTTGTGTTATAATTTGCACATACAAAGATATTTACAACAATAATATGAAGTAAAAGCAACTGTGCAGAAAATTTACTAGTATTTACTCGTAGGTGAATATTATTCTGTCATATGGCATCTTTTGCTCATAAAAATCCTTCTTCATAGGACAAAAATAGATAATAAAAAAAAGGTTCAAGCATATCTAGACCATAACATCTTTAGGTGATTTTTTTATATGTCAGCAAGAGAAGAATGTACAGAGAAGGAAGTTCTAAAAGCATTTATTTCTTTACCACTTTTCACCAAAGCCTCATTTGCCGCAGACTTTATGCTGAAAGTACTTTAGCGTATCAGTCATATGAGTTGGACTGAAAGCGTGTCCCAACTGAATTTATCACTTGCATGCATGCAAATCAGGCTGGTTCTTTTTGAATTATATGTATGCATTTGTATTTGCAGCATAGGTAACAGGTAATCTAATCTTTATTTTCATGGAAACACATTTGGGACATGTTTTCCAGCAACTTAAGCATATGAAACTCCTTCTTTAACCCTAAATATTCAAAGTTATTTGGTGTTGTTCATTTTTATTGTTTAAAATGATTACCAAATCTCCTACAAGTGTTATGTGTATAAATAACTGTATTAATACCTGCACAACCAGCCATTAAACACTTTAAAGCATCCACTTTTTTATGGTCTGTTATCAGCCTTGGCAGCTTTGCTTTTAACCCTCTTCCCCTTGCTCTTTATGAAAATGGTTAATACTGTCTGTTGGTGTCATCTAAACTAGATGTCTTCGGCACCTTCTCCCTTCTTTTAAAGTGACAATGAGTTGCATATTTTTGTGTTGGTCTGGTTTATAAGCTATACATAAATATTTCTGTCAAACTTCAATCCAAGAACCTGATTAGCCTGTATTTGGTAACATTTAATCAATAAACTTTGTTTTCTTGCTGTTCTTTTGTTGGCATGATGCACATCTCTGCAAGAATGTTTTTTTAGAATGTCAAGAGATGCGTAGATCCATAGAAGTAAAACACAGTTTTGTTGTGTGATTCAACAGAAAGCGGCCAGATCAAGGACAGTGGAGCCAACACCAGGTTCTGGTCTGGTAAGGTGGAGGCTGAAGAAGGTCTGGAGACACTTCTTGGCTCAGAATCACAGCATGGGAATGAGGACTATTTTCTGAGCATCAGCAGACGACTTCAGACAGCTATGGAGAACATGCTGATGACAATCACAGACACAACTAACCAGGTATATTTTTGTTGCCAAAATCTCATTGTCCATTTTAACTCAATTATAGAATTAAAAGCTCATATGATTTGTGCAATAATTTTAAGTTTATCTTTAATCACAAGGAAGCATGAAAAGAACTTTTAGAATGTAGGTAAGACAACAGTGACCTGGTTAAACGTGGACACATACTCCTAGTTGTGTCCATCAGATTTTGCCTATTTGAAAACTATGGTAAACCTTTAGGTTGCTGCACACCGCGGGGGCAAATCTTGCTACAAGGCGCTGAAGCGGTTAGACAAATACTTGTGTCTACAGGACCTTTGGGATAGTAACAGACCTGTAAGAGCCTTTAATTAATAGTTTAAAAAGAGGCAAGAGAATAAGTTTGACATAGTGAAATGAAGAGGAGTAAAGAAAGCAGCTGATGTCCACGGGTCCGAACACAGCAGAGACACCGGATGTCCTATGCCCAAAGTCTTATCTGAGGAATAGTTTGATCAGCTGAATCTGATGCAGGTGATAGCATTGAGATGGACATCTTTTTCATCTGCATTTAGAGCACAGAAGAGTTCATAAACATAGGAGTTGTAGGCCACACGCCTTTGATACCATCATTCCACTTGCACGCTTTAAACTACACACAGAGCGCAATCCCTCTCAACAATTTGGTTGATGCTGCTGCGGCATAGTTGGAGCATATGACCCATATACTGGCTGTCGCGGGTTCGATTCTTGGTCTGACTTGCCTTTCCTGAATGTCTCTCCCCTCTCTTGCAACCCACTTTCCTGTCTGCATACTTTCACAAAATAAAGGCCACTAGAGCCTAAAAAATAGTTGATGCTCAATGCGCCTATATTCTCCACATAAAAAGAGACACACTGAATCAGTCACATTTTTTAAGCATATGTGCTCCATGCTGCTTTTTCAAGCTGTACTTAATATTTTCCTAGACCCTAGGGGGCAGTGTAGCGCACAGACCGCATTTGTGCAACACTGCACTGCATAAGGTTTCTTCCAACATTTTTTAATGTCACTTCATGTTGTCCAAGAGTGACAGTAGTTTATTTCCTAGAGTCAATCAAAGTTCTGTTGATGGTGTGGATGTTTGTGGGCCAAATAATAAAATATTTATAGGTGTTATATCTGTGGACCCCTTCCTATGGAGCTCTTCTCTTTATCCAATATAAATCTTGTTCACTGGACAGGAAAAATTTAGGCTGAGGGGAAGGACATGGACCTTAAAATGACATAAATTGGGCGGGCAGAATCAAAGCTTATTACAGTTAAAACCACGCTTTACATGATGTAAAGGAACAAACACACTTTTATGAAGTTTTGAAATCCGTTGTTTGGATGGGCTTAAAACAATTTTTAATTCATATTAATCCTACTGACCCTCAATTGTAGTTTCTGTATGAATCCAACAAATTTTGTGGATTCCTTTTTCTTTATTTTCTGTTAACTCTCTCTTAATTATCATACTAAGCAGGCTGAATGCCAGAAGAAACAAACTACTGCAAGGCCTGCTTATGAGCTCTGTTGTTTGTACTTCAAAGTTGTCAGTAAACAGAAAGCTGCATTGACACATTCAGTCTCTCAAAACATTTAGAAGAACTCTAAATGCATTTAACCCCCCACCGGTGGGTTTCTGCTCCTGCTCATTGGGAGACATAATGCGGATGAGATGGCAGAATGTGTCTAGCATTCACACACAAAAGAGCTGCCTCATTCCCAGTGGTTGCCTGTAGATACAAGCAGTATTTAAACAGAGCTTTTTGTGTTGACTGGGCAGCCTATCCTGGTCCGGACTCCCAGAGCAGCTCCTCCCCCACAGGGTGTCTGTGTAGCGCTCCCACTGTGTCCTGTGTCAGCCCACAGAGACAGGGCCAGTTTAAGTAGGGCATTGAGCGTGTTACAGTAACTGGCTGCACAACTCATCCCCCCTTTGGCTGGAATTCATGCTTTATTCACGCTAAAATGGGTTTGTCTTAGTGGTCTAAAAATAGCTTTAAAGATGTAAGGGGAAGCTTTACTGCTGTTTAGGTGTCATCATATAGCTCAAAGATTGATCTTTTATTGAGTAAATTTATAAACATGTCATCCTTGTGTGGTATGAGTGACATGAAGTCATAAGATAAGCCAATCAAGGGCAGACCAAGATAAATTGACAGCTAATAATAAAAATGAATTTGATTAATTTCCCAAATCATATTCTGTGGACAAGAGAAAAAACAAATATGTCAATCAACGACTAAATAAAGCTTTTTAAAGCTGCTTTTCAATTCTGATTTAATTTAATCATTGCCACGAATAAAAACATGTCTTCATTCATTCATGGAGGAAAATTGACAAGTGTTTGCAAGTTTTTTAGCTCATATAATGTATAATTTGGTAAAGATTATGTGGAATAAAACCTGAATCAAAATGATTTGTGTTTAAACAACAGGATTTTAAAGGAGCAGGTGTCACACAGGGAAAGGTCAAATTTAATTTGTTTGCTTGGACTACGTTTGTCCTCAATACAAACAGACTTACACATTTCTTTGTGTACTTATTTTAATTTCACACTGTTGTCATAGATGATTGACATAAACATGTTTATTTTTCACAAAATTTTACATTTAAAGAAAGCATTTTTTTTTTTAAATCTTTCTACAATCAGAAAATTAGTATTTAAAGAATCGTTCCCTTGTTAACAGGTGATTACAACTAACTGACCTCCAAGAACACATCGTTGATACCACAATAAAAGTCTAATCACTTGCGCCTCTAATGGTTCCTTCAATGATTTTCTTGCTGCTATTGATCTGCTTTACATCAGTCCTGACTGTTTGTTGTTGCATCATCAACTCGTTAACAGAGACTGATGTAAAAAGACCAATCAGGAATGTTAAAGTGTCTTGGTTGAGTCATGGCTTGTAAATCATTTGCCCTTTGGTAGGTGTTTGTTCCCTGATTGCTCACCGCCTTTACCTGCCTGCGCAAGATATATCTCTTTTGACAGCAGACACGCCAAACAGAGGCAGAATTCCAACAGAGATCTAGAAACTGCACATCAGCCTGTCTTAAACCTTCTTAAATGATTATTTTTGCAACTTCAAAGGGAAGAAAATCTGGTTTGACAGCTTTCTGTAAAACAGGCGTGTGTTGTCTGTGGCTATTTGTGTGCTCAATCTGTTTGCAAATCCACCCGGTCTACTGGTCTTAAGGACTGAAGCCACACCTGATTTCTCCTCCCACTTTTTCTGGGCAGGATCCTGCTGTGTGTTTAGAGTAGGAAGTAGGGAAAAGCGCTCTCTTCTTAAGGCTCTCAGCTACATGGTTTTAATCTGTAAGGATTAGCAGAAGCAATCGATTAACATGGTGCCTCGTATGAATAAGTAACGTAAGGAATCCTTGAAGGAAGCAGGAACGAGAGACGGAGTGAGTGACTTTCTGATCTGAGCGCTTTCATCACATCCTCACCACCGGTTGACGCCTGGACCAGTCAATTAGAAGGGGCCCTCGGGAGGCTCCCATGCAGGTTGGGGCTGCTACAGCGTCATGGTATTGTTAATGAATCTCCAGAGTGCAAGAGAGAGAGAGTGGAGAGCAGAGGGGGGTGTGAGCTCCACTGAGCGATGTAATATGGTTTCACTCTGAAGAAAGAAGGTCAGAGACGACACAGTGAGAGAAGCAGAGGTCTACACATGGGAAGCGAAAGGAAGAAATGCCCGCCTTTATGGTTACCCGCTTTCTGCTGCGTTCAAGTGGGGATTTGAACCTTCTGGACTTAGATCTGACTTCAACCTGCTGCTGAGGATGACCCTTTATCACAGGACTATAAAAACTCTTGCTTTTTACCAGAAAATGATTTTATACTCGAAGCTCACCTGGAATTACATGCGACTGAGATGACGTGAATGTCACCTTTTCCACACAATGTTTACTCTTCCTCCATGTGTGTGCAAAACACATAGAGACTGTTGCTTGGAGCTTTTCACAACATATATCACTGGTTCATCTCCCGTTGGACTTTATTCCCATTTGGAGTGAATCTGGAAGACCATCGCAGACAGGAAACCTCCTGTTTACATGAATCCTGATAGGAAAAGAAAGAAAGTTGGAAGTTTATCCTGCCATGGATTCCTATCGCTCCTACTGGAACTCGAGCATGCAGAGCAGCACGTGGCTGGAGGGGGAGGACCAAGATGTGTACGAGGTGGAATCCCGCATACCCCTTCCTCGACCCTTCCCGCTGTGCAGCACCTTGAATTCTAAAAATGCAGTGGTGGTCCAGACTCAGATCTCGCATGTCAACCACAGAACTAATGGTCACCTTCTTAAAGTCATATCTAAAATCTCCCTGCCCACTCCTCCTTATACAGTAAGTTTACACCCCATCAGCCCAGCAGTGTGCTGTTTAAATTATAAATAGACTGGGGGATTCATTTTTAAGCAAAGTGTATATGTATGAATGTTTCATCAGTTCATTTCATAGCCTGTTTTTTGCAGCTCAGGTCCAAACATGCAGATGTGATGTAAGCTGAACGTCTTTGCGCTCGAAGCAGCAGCAGCTTTCCTGATTCATTAGGTGGAAGATCGTATGACTTCTCCTCTGTGGCAGGTTCACATTACAGCTTCCCTGTTCCCACATCATCACAATAAGACCTTTGCTCACAGAGATATGAAAATCTATGGAAAATGACTCTGAGCATACTGACAGTTTATGGCAGTTTAATACAGCAATTTCCATGTATTTTTTATCAGGAAAAGAAGTTGCCTCTATCAGCTGACTGACAGGTTTTACAGTACAGATATAGTTCTCATATCTTACTGCAGAGCTGTCAGCTCAGCATGTGAGCTCGTTTTGTAGCTTTGTAAAACATGTAACGTTTTTCTGGCAGCGTTGCTATCTGATTAACATGAAACCTTTATACTCAGAAAATGGTGACCTCTCTGCTAAACTGTTTGTGACAGCAGTTTGATTTTAAACATGTCGTCCAACGCCTCCCTAGACAGGCTTGTAGTGTTTCTGTGCTTTTTGTTTTTTTTCTTGGAGCTAATTTAAGACCTGTGCAGTTACAACACACAAAATAAATGTTTTCCAATCATTTTAGATTATTACGTTTATCACTGTTGTTGTGTGATCGAGCCTGTTAATGTTTTCAAATATTGGTCTATATTTTAATTAGATTTTAGATTACTTGAGGACCTACAGTAAAGCTTACATTAAACTTAATGATTATAAGATATATGTAAGGGAACTGAGGTTTCTTTAGAAATAAAGAAATTTAATTATAGTTCATTTACCTTTTAGGTTATTTTAAAATCTTTTAAGTAAGAGAACACCAGCAAGTAAATTTTGTAAATACCAGTGAAAAACTTAAATACTATTCAGCACTAGTAGGATATATATAAATAAAAGTATTGATTAAACTCTTAAGAGCTGTGGAGATTTGATCAGTCTCTCTGTTTTTATACCACATTAATCCAAGAAGAGAAGGAAAAAATGCAGAGGAAAGTCACTTTTGATCCATAGGAAGAAATTGAATTGTTTAAAATCAGGTGTTTGTCCTTCAACTGGCTTTCTTTTCTCCTTTTTCTCAGCTTAGTTTATAGGGAAATATCAGAACAAGTTGTTAGTTCAGCCTGAGGCCAACTCTGAGTCTGTCAGCGACTGGTTCTGTCCCAGGTCATTGGAGGTCATTATGGTTCCCACTTCTGATTTCAAAACTAGGTTGGTTATAAGAAGAAAGCATTTAATGAAAGCTACTAAACCACATCAGATTATGGGAAAGTTGGACAGAGGGGATTTGGGTCTGACACTGGTTTCATAACAACATTGATAAATATATCTTAACATACGTTGCAAATAAATGTTATCCTTGTGTTTCTCAAATTACAAAAGCTGTCCTGATATGAGTTTTGGTTCAATCCAAGTTACAAAACTGCAGTCAATGTGATGCAATATCAAATGCCAATCTAACACAATCATTAGCATCTGCATCACAACTCAGTCATTTAGATTAAAAACAGTTTTCTTGATATATTTTCAGTTTCCAATCGTTATAACTGTATTGTTAGTCATTTCATTGATATATGCATATGGATCTTTGTATTTTTACATCCCTATTTTTTTAAATAACTTTTTTTATTCAATACATTTTTAACTAAATCTGTCTTATTTCAATACCAGTAGCAAAGTTGTGTCGAATAAAACTCATGACAGCACCTAAAATGTCTTACAGAGGCAAATATAAAGGGGCCTGGGTCAAATTGGTTCCTGTAGGTTAAAGGGTCAAATGTGACATGTTTGTTGGTATATATGGCAGATTTATCCCATTTAGCTGCTGATAAAGATCCTGAAAGGATCAATTTTGTTTTTAAAAAAAAAATTTAAGATCTTGGTCCTTCAGCTATCAGTTCTTTTAAAAACGTATTAATCATGCGATTTCAATGAATCTAAAAGAGATGCTCTTAGTAAATGACACATAACTTAATGTACATTTTTAATAGTTTTAGAAATTGTTAAAACATATTTAAAAAAATGTATTCAGTCCACAGAAATGCCGCTTGAGGAGTTCAGGATAAAACGTATTTTAAAACCAATGGATTTTCACCTTAAATCCATGTTTTTGTACCCTTAGTTAATCTGTTTTCGCAATGATCCTCAGAATCAGAGTCACCTTACTATAGCAGTAGGTTAACAGGAAGATGCTGCTGTTGCATATTATTTGCCTGAAATATCACACCGTAATAGCTGGAAAGATAAAATCCTTCTGGTCACTGAATCCTCATGTTGTTTGATACTATATCCTCCCTGTCTCCTTGTAGCTGGAACATGCCCGGATGACCCAGACTGAGCTGATGCGGGAGTCCTTCCGCCACAATCAGGAGATCACAGAGCTGCTGCAGAAACAGGAGGAGCTGCAGGAGAGGGTGACGGAGGAGGCTCGAGCCCGGGAGCAGCTGGCTCTGGAACTCCACCGTGCTGAAGGTTCGTCTGATTTTTATTTTGACTGTAATACTGTCGACCTGGGTTTGAATCCTGGTTACATCAGAAAGGGCATCTTATGTAAAAACTCTGCAAGTCTGAGACATTTCATACCTTCCCTGCTTCCATTTCTTTCCAGTTGCATATCGATTTATTACACATGATGAATTAAAATGTTGACAAATAATGTAAATAAATAACGATAAAAATGGAGAATCTCTTATATGATCAGATTTAAATGTATATTTTACAAAGCTTTTATATTACATCATATTTCCATTAAACCTGTTGTTTTGAATTAAGCTTGGGAAAGTTACCTCTAGAAGTCTATCATATGAACCCTAACCTGAAACTAAAATATCTGGGCTTCCTTACAACAGCTAAATTAGGAAAGAACTTCCTTTGGGACAGAAACCTTATTTTCTTTTCTAAGGTAATTCTAAATTAGTAATTATGTGTATTTGTTGTTGGTAGGAGGTGAACTGATAAATTTGTGTCAGAAGCAGCTGAGCTGTGAGGGTCAGCTGTGTCGACACACCAGACCCATTTAACACACACAGAACTGGAATAATTTCACTCATTTTTGCTTTGTAGATAAACTTAGCAATAGTGAGTTTATGATCCTTTCTAATCTTGTGTTGTCCTTTATAAGACAGGGATCCTGTTTCTCTGTTTGCTCTTTGTAATCCTGTAAAGGAGCACCAAATGTTTGCAGTCATATAAAAGGTTTGTAGAAGTACAGCCCATCAAACTCTGTTTAAACAGAATAAAAGGTTATGACTTTGGTCAAAAATATTTTTTGTATTAGTACACTGTTATAAATAATGATTTGGGTGTTGAATAGCATTACGTCTCTAGACCGTATTTCTTTGAAAGGACTGCATTCATTACGTAAACCTGATCTTGATGTCAAATGAAAACTGGTTTGAACATCATGCTTTACCTTTTAATCGACTTGGTTGGGAGTGTTAAACAATTGCTGAGCTGGTGGCCTGATGTGCTGAAAGGGAAATATCTGCACTATTGTGTTGGAGGATTCAGGTTAAAAACTCCAGGGTGTGGCATTTTAAAACTGGTTTTCATTTAGTTTCACCCTTGAAAGGATATACGTTTTTTCTGGCAGATGGGGTGTATTTAGATCTACAAACATGACCTTTTTATCTGATCAAAACACATGATCAAGAGATACTGTAGCAGGAAAAACTCTAGATTAAGTAAAGTTGTAGTTTTCCAGGGCTGCTCTCTGCAGACCCTCGATGACACTTTATCAGTATTGAATTACTTGTATCTGACAGCTGAGTATTACATACATCCCTCCCTAGGCAAACTTTGAAAAAAGCTTTGTCTTCTGGTATCTGGCAGGTTGTGTAAAACTATTCACAACCCTTTAAAACTGTTTCACATTTTCTTAGATTACAGCAAAATAAATTTGTACATTTCATTTAAAATGTATGCAGACATTTATTATGAAGATATGCTACAGGTTCTAAATTAGATCTAGGTCTTATCTCTTAACTGTTTAGATCTAAATCATTTAGATTTAATCAGACTGGATGTCACGGATGGTTATAAACCTGCTAAAAGGTCAACATCGATCCTCAGCCTCTTCTAGTCTCCACTGTTTTTCTGTTTTTAGTTTAATCCATCTTTTGTTTAACTATAACCATGTTTTCCTTTTCTTGTTAAAGAAAAGTACCCTCCTCCATGGGGCTACTTGGCCTGATCAGGGGTTTTCCCCCCACACCTGTCAGTTTTAGGTAGACACTATTTGCCGTGTTGTCACACAGTCTTACACAGATTGAATAACGCTTCATAAGATATTAAACAAATGCAATTTTATCTTGTTCATTTTTACACAAATCACTAATTTTGCTAATTAGGTCACTTCTAAAAGGCAGTAAGTTGCTCTGTGCTTTGTGTGGAGAAATCAAAGTAAAGGGATTTTAATTCAAATGTATGTCAAACTTTTCAGCTTTATAAAGCATTTTGAGAAACGTTTACTTTTCACTCCGTTCTCTTTATTTTAATGTATTATATAAGGTCCCCCATAAATAACCTAAAGCTTGTGCCTCTGACGGGATATAATCTAAATAATAATTGAGTATTAATACTTTTTGGATGCACTCTACCTTTTGTTTCTTTCATATTTGTAAAAATCAAATGATAAAATATTCTTAATTATAACCGCACTTTTTATTTTTTAAGCTCCAGAGTACAGAGCAGAAGAATGATTGGAGTTTCTCATCAGTCTCCTAGAGCATCTGTACCTTTTATATCCTTCATCTATGAACTGATTTCCAGCAAAAGGGTTAATGTTTGCTGACCTGTGATGTGGCTGTTCAGTAATTATAGAGCATTTCATTGTGTTGGAAACTCGGACAGCAAGCAAAATGGGTCAAATATTTGCTCTGGTTTGACTGAGCATACATTCATATTATGTTTTTGTTTTTTTTTTTTGTTTTTTTTACTTGTGTGTTGTTGGTAACCTTGGATATTGTCCTCTGTTGTTAAGCATTAATTCAACTGGATGGCAACCTGAAAAACAACAAAATGAACTAGAAGAACTGCAATCCTTAAAAAGTGCAAAATGAATAATAAATGGGTTTAACAGTTTGCTGAAAAGATTGACGTGAAGCAGTTCACTTCTTATTAGAAGTAAAAAAGTATCAGAAATGAATAAAACAATTGTTGAAGAACGAATGTAAAGTTGAAGCATACCCGATGCCCACTGCTGAAGTGTTTTGGTATGGTAGAAAAAGTTAAAAGCAGACGAGCACCAAGCTGATAAAATAAATCCAGGACTAGAAGTGCTGTGACAATAACAGGTAAATCTCAGAAAGCTCTTCGTTAATTTTGCCGAGGTTATTTTCAAAGTTGATATTAGAGGAGTGCAATGTAAAGCGACACTGTAAAATTGAGCTGGAAAAGCAATGCACAGCTGGAAAGCAGCAACTATCCCACATCATCCCTCATAAGCAACCTAGTTGTCCTACTTTTTTCTTCTTTTTTTACATCTAGTCACCCTATAACTATTATGCCCTATTTAATGATTAAATTTATTCCGAATTCTGAAGATTCTCGGCAAATTCTTTAGAAAAAAAGTAGAAATTTTTAAGAACTTTATACCACCGAAACCTAGAAAGTTATATATAGCAGAAAGTCATAGACTCTGTGCTGTAAATAAGCGGTTGTTTTAGTAATTGAATCACTAACAGTACATAACATCCTAAAACAGTTTGCTGCTAAAACTGGTTAAAGATTAACAAAATGAAATAAGGTCTCTGTGGTGCAAATTCTGTAAACGATTTTCAATTATCCATAATCGTTCCAAGTGCCTGTAAAAGGAAGGGAGCAGAATAGAAACTCTTAAAGGTTTGTTGTGGATATGCATGAGTTGCAACGTTCTTTCTAAGCTTCTTTCTCCTTTAGGTGTCATTGATGGCTACACGGGTGAACGAGTTGCACTAGAGGAGCAGTTGCGCCAGAAGGAAGAGCTCCAGCTGAGCCTCGAGCAAGAGCTGCAGGTGAGCTACAGGGGGGAGGAAACATAATTACTTCTCTTGTGAAAGAAAATTACTTGTGACAAGAAGAAAGGTTTTTTTTGTTGCCCGACACATAAGGATTATAGTAAGATTCTGGGATTTGTTTAAACATTTGGATTTCATCAGTTTATCCAGACTTGTAAGAGAAAACTAGTTCATTTTAAACACACTGTGCTGGTAAAAACACAACTGCAACACTCGTAAGTAAATCGGATAAACAAGCCAAAGCATGATTCCAGTGTACAAAAACACAGCAGGAAGCAGGAAAGATATGCAATTAAAAAAAGCAAGGGAAAAGAATCATTTTCTGTAGTTAGATATAAAAAGCTTAATAAACGGACAAAGCATTTAAACAGCAGACATGTTTCTAAATTGAATATTTTATTCAAATAACATCTCAGATATCATCAAATTTGTCAGTTATGTCCTACTTACATCTGCTTATGATTTTTTTTTTTTCTTAGAGCAATAACCTGTCAGCATTTTTTCTTTAAAAAAAATGAATGCGCCAACAAGTGTCAACAGGCATGCAAATCTCAGCTCCTGAATTTAAATTTTCCACTCAGGTAACAGGTAGCCGGCTGCACGAGTTGGAGCAAGAACGGCTTCAAATGCTCGAGGAGCGCGAGCTGCTGTCACGGCAACAGGACGCTATGAGGGAAGAGGCGGGGCCACGTGAGCTTCGTACGTATCACCTTAATGGAAAAGGAGAAAGCCTACAAGACTGTGTGTGTTCAGTCAAAAACAGCTTCTTTTACCTGCAGCTGAGGGAAGCTTTTGCTTAAAAAACTATAATATCAAACTCAGGTGATGATGTAGTGTGAAATGTCAAGTATTTGTTGAGTCAATGGTAGTTTCAAATATAAATATTTTTTTTCCTCTTATTGGACCTCATCTCAAAACTTCTAGTATTCTTTTACTTTTAGGTTCCTTTACACCAAAGCCTTTTATGAATTAAAGCATATTTTAGGTGTAGATTTGCTAACAGTTATACTAGAATCATCCAGATATTGTTCAGTTATTTTATTTGTTTGTTTTTTGTAACAAACCAGAAGCTACTCTTAATTATATTCTACTTTCCTAATAAGTTCATATGTTCATTTAACTCTTTATTGCCCCAATTCCATAAAGAGAGTATTATTTCCTTATAATTTCTCATAAATAGTGAGTATTTAGAAATGTAAACAAAGCCTTCTTTATTACCGCTCACATCACTTTTTTTTCTGCAGCTGTAGGCTTCAAAAAACATTCTGCTTTTCTTCACCTCTTCCCCCATATATCTGATATTTTTTCTGTTCATGGCTAAAGAAACAAAAGCATGTTGAATTACTGTGTGCTTTCTCATTCCCCTGTAGGCCTAGTTGAAGCTGCAATGGTTGCAGCACCTGAAGCAGGTGTGTCCACTTTGAGCATGGCTCAGTCATGTCTCTGTATGTCCTCATCAATTGCCTGGCTGAGTTACGGTGTATCTCTCTAACCCTGATTTGGCAACTTACCATCACAGCTTGAAGCTTGCTTGCTTATGGGCTCACATACTTACTCAAAATGATCACTAACCTCTGCTGCAGCTTAATGTTTTGACTAATCTTTGTCCTGTTAAATGTCCCGGAGTCAGTGTTGGCACTTAATATAGCATGATAAAACCAATCTGCAGGTGTTTGTACATTGGCTTCTAGAATTATCCACAACCCCAGAGTTTTTCCACATTTGTCACATTACAACATACAACATGTGTCTAATTTAAGAAAATGGAGTGGTTTGCAATACTGTTAATTAAAAAAATAATCATAAAAACATATTGGAGTCTATTTTATAAAATTCCTTTTACTTTAATTCCCCATAATTAAATAATAAAAACACTCACTGTACCCACAGTGTGCTATTTCTGAGATTGTTTAATGTAGAATTTTACCAGATATTATTAAATTGTAGGCTTCATCCATGTTTCAATACATATGATATGTTAATGAAAAAGGACTCATTGGAAGCAACACTTAGTTAACTTAATATTTTTTTCTAATTTATTAATTTTGTTTAATCTTGTCTTACTTACTTTAAAGCCTGTGTCTGGTATAGATCTTAGTAACCAAGATTGTAAATCTTACGTGACTGAGAAGGCGAGTACTGAGGAAAATAATTGTTAATTGCAAACAAGATCCTCATCACAATTTTTAAAAAGAATATTGCCATTTAAATTTTTTTTCCAAATATTTTTCAGCACTGATCTATGACATCGAATCACAAATAAAAAGAATTGAAGTTTGTGATTGTAATGTGACAAAATATGAAAAAAAGTTCAAGTAATTTGAATGATTTTTGTAAAGCATCCTCACTATGTCGTCCAGGCTGACGGCTATCGTTTTGTAAATATTTATGCCATGTTTATAGAGTTTCTCTGACTTGGAGGATCTCCCCCTGCCTGTAAACACTCATGGCATGGATGTTGCCATGTATTACCTGTGTATGTCTGATCTGTTATTTGCACTCTATCCCCCTGTTACTTTTGCACAATCCTGTTGGTCTCAATTCAGTGTTGGATGTTAACTGGTGGCAGAGGAACAGATACTGGGTATGATGGGGTGTGATGACTGGTAACTAGGTTTTTTGATGGGAACTTGACTGAGATGTCAGAAGAGTCTGATGTTGGATATTTATTTATATCATATTGATTAAAATGTCTGTATCTAGAAATCTGTTAAATCAGATGGAAGTTGATCATTTCTAAAGCCAAAAATTGCATTTAATTGGATTAAATGTTGCCACTTTCAGACTCTTTTATCTCAGATTTTAATCTCTGTTCAAAAGTCAACCAGGAATGTTTAACCATCTGGCTGGTATTGATTACGGGGCGTTCCATCCTTTTCTTCACAATGTTGCGCAGACCTGTTAGAGGAAACGGAGAAGCTAATGAAAGAGAAAGTGGAGGTTCAGCGTCAAGCCGAGAAGGAAAACACAGACCTCCTAAAGCAGGTGAAACAACTGGAGGACGAGCTGGAGGAGCAGGTGAACAGAGTGATTGAGCTGGAGCACGCTCAAAAGACAGAAACCGGAGACCTCCAACAGCAGATCCAGGCCCTGGAGAAACAGCTGGAGAAGAATAGGAAGTTTCTTGACGTAAGTGACATGGAAAAGTGCCTTGATTAGAGTCAGATCTGTCGTATTTTCCAGGCTATAACTCACACTTCTTTTTCATAGTTTGGCTGGGGATGCAACTTATACTCTGGAGCGACTTATGTGTGAAATTATTAACACATTATTGTATCATTTCACACTTACTTTCGCGCTAAACTGCAAAAGTACACTCTAGGCCTGTGTTGATCATTTTAACATTGGCGGTACCTTACAAAAACAACTGAGAAGAGCTCCAAAATGGCACCGAAAAGAAAATCATATTCGGCAGATTACAAGCTGCAGGTAGTAAAATATACAGCCAAAAACGTTAATCGAGCAGCAAGAAAGTTTGGAGTTAGCGAGAAGCTTGTAAGGGACTGGTGAAAAGCGGAGGTTTCTCCTACTGACATGAGGGAAACAAAAAAGTAGAAGATGAAGCGCCGCATCTTTTACCACAGAGGTGTTTAAAAGTGACACAGAGGAGGAAGATTTCATGGGACACGTCTGTTCTTGGCGTTGGACTTTATCAAATAAATTTCCCTAAAAAATGCAACTTATACTCCAGTGCAAATTATATATGTCTTTTCCTTCTTTATTACACATTTTAAGCCTGGTGTGACTTGTACTCCGGAGCAATTTATAATCCAGAAAATACGGATTATTTGGTTTTACAGTTGAGTTCAGGCAGATTTTTTGAAATTCTGAAGTATTTGTAGTTATACTTATGTACTTATAAAGCAGGTATAGAATAAAGGTATGTTGAAAATGTATGTATAACTGCCTTTATATTATTCACCTTCATCTAAATGCATCCTAGTAAGGATCTGTTTGAAGACCAAGAACATCGGTATCAATGTGTTGTAGAACGTTTTAGAATATTTCTTATATTTAATATTTTGTCTGAAATGAAAATAAAAAAATCTATAGAAATGAAAATTTTAACAGACCTTATATAAAAAAAACATCATGTCTATGAGCAGGTCAACCAAACTGACCGGATAAGATATTTTGATTTTCATTTTTAAAATGCCGTCACAGGCTGAGACATTTTAGTTGATCATTTACACAATATTTCTTTAGCTCGACCTTTTGCCACATCTTTAAAACAGAAAATAGTTCATGGTTCTATAAACGTATGTAGACATAACTATTATTCAGTTCTGTTTACTGAATAAAATGTTTTCTCATTCTTTTATTTGCTGCTTTTCTGTCGTATTGGTGTGTAGGAGCAAGCTGTGGACCGAGAACACGAGAGAGACTTTTTCCAGCAGGAGATCCAGAAGCTTGAGCAGCAGTTGAAGAACCCGCAGAAGCTTCAGATCGGTTCTGAGCAAAGAAACCGAGAGGTAAGAGGAGAAAAGGAAAGCTCTCTGCCTGAATTAAGTGTGTTAGGGAGATGCTGGATTTTCTGAGTTCTGGCTGCTGTCTAGTTTCTCGCTAAACAATATGAGGATTTAAATTTCCTTTGTTGGCCTGAAAGTGATACCAAATATTTGGAGCGTTTGTTAAAGAGGGAGTTTGTTTTTCTCAGTAATGCACTGTAATGTAATGTTTGGTATATTTTGATCAATTATTATCAATCTTAACCAAGATCATATCATTTTTGCTTCATATTATTTGTTGTTTTTCCATCAAAACTTGGATGATGTTGTGAAAAAATGTTGGCTAATGTAGAGAATGGTAGATTGTGACTCTGCTCACTTTTTATTTGTAAGTTTCAGTTTTAATCATCTGTTATTTTTTTTTCTCTTTTGCTTTTCATTTAGTCTTAAAAGCTTCTGGTTTAAATTGAAAATCTCTAGATTTTCCACATTACTGTTTATTTTGCAACTAGACAAGCAAAGGTAGCATGTTAGTGGTGAGCAGAAGGGAGTGTTTTTCTTAGGAGGCAAGTTTTCGTTGTCAGGATTAAACAGGGCATGAATGCTTTACTTGGTAACTTGATGTTTTATCATATTTGTGTGAGGAACTTATATCTAGAAATTAAAAAAAAAAACTTAAGGCATGTGCTTTTCCAACTAGCCAAAAAAAGTTTTATTTTGTGGTCCTTCTGAGGCATTTCCGGCTTTTCCAAAGCATTCTTTGGTTGCTTTTAGTTTTTACTTGCCTGATCTTTGTCAGTACATGTGCAATGTTTTTTAGAGGGCTCGTATTGGAGAAGATAAGACATCCTACACCATAAGTTTCTGAGTGTTGAGTCTACAATAACAAAGGAGTTTGCTGTCTGTATAAAGTCATTTTTCCTGAATTTTTTTAGTATAGTTTAAAACAGGAAATAGCAGAGTTGGAATGGAAAAAAGGATTTTAGCACTGATAACATGATTATGATGGTTTGGATGAGATGTTTAAATGTCATACATCATTGATCCGGACTTGTATAATATATATAAAGATTACTATAATAACATATATTCGATATAATTTTATTTATATTATCATTTTTTGAAGATATTTTGTTCTTCTAGTGGCCTTTATTTGAAGCTGACAGGAACAATTTTGTTTTCTTTTCAATGTTTTTCTTCTTCTATTTAATCTTTGTGTAAGTTTTCTCCAGGGGGATACCAACACTCCCGTTGAATGCCCTGGATTTTCCCTTTTAGCATGTCTGTAATTTGCTAATTTCTAGACCATTTTTCATTACTAAATGCTTTTTCTTCCTCTGCTTGCCTCACGCCCTTGAAATCTCCATCCTGTGGTCCATAATGCTTCTGCCTCCTTTCTCCTGTGGCTATTGCAGGTGGATGGAGTAATCTTAAAGGTATTTCTTCTAGCTGCATCTGATCTCCCCTCTACAAACATTTAGTACATTTTTTAGTGACCCTTCCTTTGCTTCCCCTCTGTACTGTTTCGTCTGCCTTTGCTTTGAGTGTGAAAAAACAGTCACTCTCTTTAGCCTTTTTGTCCTTCTAATTGTTCATTCTACTCAACAAATAAAAAGAGTAAATGAATAGCTCATTATGCATTTAATTTTTTGGTTTCATGTAGTTATTTGCAACAGATTACAATTAGGACTAAAAGTTACTGAAGGGCCATCTGTAGACTTCACAGTTTTAGACAATTGTCTCTATGCATAAATGAGCAAGCTGTCAATGTTTTCCTTTTACTTATATCCCAACAAATATAACAGAACTTCCTTTTCAATAAAAAGGCTCTTGCAGTTGTCAACGTTTTTAGTGTATTTGAAAAAAAAATGGAGCGGTCTTTGTGCTATTTTGTATCATTCATCATTTCATTGCTGCTTTATGAACGTTTGCTGCTGGGATGATTAGGATTTTCTGTTATCTGCTCATAATTTGAGTGAAACTTAGGAATTCAAAAAATATAAAGTAGAAAGTGATTTTTTTTTTTTTTATTTGGTTTGATCCAGAGGTCAAACTGCAGAAGAGTTCAGAGGCCAAACTGGGAGTTAGAAACATAATCGATTATCATTGGGTGTGAAGGAGTAATCAGTTATTATGAAGGTTATTTAAGGTTACACAGAAGTGTTGTGGATATAATATATAATCATTAATCATATGATTAGAAAGAGCTATATTTATTATTCTGCCCTACATCAACATTTTTATCCAGTTATTCTGACAGATTAAGAGTATTTTAATGATTTCTTGCTCCTGTCTAAAAAAAATTGCCAAAATGTAGACACACAAAGAGGGAACTAATGCAAAGCTTTAGGTTAAACAGACGCTGCTGTAAAATGTCTTATTGAAATAACTCTTGCAGTATTAATAACAGAAATACATCATAAAAGTCAGTCCGTAATAATGGCTGCACTTTCCCTTTACATTGATTCAGATCTACCAAATACCACATTATTAATCATTTAAACAAATGCTTGTAAGGTCATGGTATCTGTCAACATCTCCTCCTCCTCCTTATCTATCTCTTTTGCCTTCACAGGTGGATCATTTCTCCCTTAGCTTCTCCTGGTCAGTTAACATCTGTATGGTTCTTGCCTCTCTATCCCTGCACGTTTTCTCCCACCGACCCCCACCGCCTCTTTTCTCAGGTGGATCAGCTGACCTTCCCGCTAACCGCACATGTGTCAGCTACGCTGTAGCGAGTTGGATCCGAGAGTAGATCCTCCTCCTCTGTTTCATCGCCTCTCTCCCTCTCTGTCTCTCCCTCCTCCTTACCAGGTGGAGCAGCTAACCACCCAACTGAAGGAGAAGGCAGATTGGTGCAGTGAGCTGCTGCTCGGCTCCGAGCAGCTGCGTCGTGAGTTGGGAGAGCGCGACGAAGAGATTGAAAAGCTGGAGAGCCGCATCCGCGAGCTGGAGCAGGCCCTGCTGGCCAGCGCTGAGTCCCTGGAAAAGGTTAGGAGGAGGGAGTAGAGGGAGGATGCATTGGAGACAACATCAGAGAGTCTGAATGTTAGCAGCGGAGATTGGCTGTGTGTGTGTTTGTGTGTGTGTGTGTGTGTGTGTGAGGGAGCATGTAGATGAGGTGACTCCTGGAGGAGGAAAAGGAGGAGGGTTGGA
>JAUZNJ010029392.1:0-15456 GCA_034780135.1 Jordanella pulchra | reverse complement strand
TGGACCCGAACCGGAACCCAAACCGGAACCTGGACCGGAACCAGAACCAGAACCTGAACCAGAACCATATTCACTGTTATCTCACAATAAACTGTTTAACTCTTCCCCTGTTTTCCGAGTGGTGTTCTGCATATGGGTTCGAGCCTTAACCCATCATGACAAATACTCAGTTTGGGCATATGACTTTGAGCAACTCTGTGCAGGGCAGTCAGTCAAGCATATCCACAACAAACTATCACAAAGATGTCAGAGATTTGGCAAGAACTGCAAAAAAAAAAGAAAAAAAGAATGAATTTAAGTTTGTGTTCCAATAGGAATCACTTGTATGATTACAAGTACCCTTATGAAGATACCCTTTAAACCTTTGAACATTTAATAACTTTTAAGAAGGTATTAAAACAGTTCTCATTAAGCTTAAATATCTATATGAAAAGTATTCTAATGATCTGACCAAATATTCTACACTTAAATGTGTTTTTCATTATTTGTAGGCAGTAAATTATTGTATATAACAGAAATAAAGGCTATAAAAGTTAAGCCTGTCAGAAATAAATTATTTTATTGTTGTATGTAGTGATGGAAGTACTTAAATAAAGGAGCATTTGCAGATTATTCCAGTCTCTTAAATGTGGCTGTAAATGTCCAACACTTCTGGTCTCTTATTGTCCATATAAAATGAAGCAGTTAAGTATCGGATCTATTTTCAGACGTAACAGTGTAACAAGATTTATGTAAATTTCAAACTGATCAACCAAAGCAAGTCCAGTTATTATACTTTAGTTAGTCAAAAGTGGTTAAATAATGAATAGATAGGAGTTTATGCCACTGAACAAGGGAGATATATTTATTGTAAAAGAAACAGTAAAAAAAAAAAAAAAAGAAGTAATCCTTCTAAAGTTAATAATTTCAAGTTTTTATCGGATGGTGTTAGCCATACACCTTCAGATCCTGCTGTCTGGCTTTTAAGTTTTAGGAGCACTGAAGTTAAAAATATATTAAACAAACTATCTAAAAATGTATATATTTAATGTGGATGTGACAAAAAGAATAAACTATGTATGTCAAACCCATTAACAAAAAACAAGTGGACCTACATTTTATCCAATATTTACCTTTTCTCAACAAAGCATCAAATTTTATGTCATTCTGACATACTTCTCTTTGACACTACAAAACAAGCAGCAGAAGGACCTATTGAAATAATAAGCAGAAAGAATCATGAAGCACATTTAAACTATTACCAATGAACACCCTTCTGGTATAATGTCCTTCTGAAACAAACTTAAAAATTTAGCTTAATATTAGCCAAGCTGCAAACGAATGACAGCATTGTTTTGATAAGGTTTAGCAAGGGTAAACCAACTCCAATTGCATATAAATGCACTCTATAAAGCTCCTGTCCTGGATGTGTAGTACGGACATATGGAAAATACGTTAGGACTTGTTTGTCATAAACTGAAGTTTGTATGGCAAGGTGGACAACAGAGGGCCCGGGCGGGATTCAATCCCCAGACTCCCAGGTGAAAGTCACGCACGCTGACCTAGGTTGTCCACCTTGCCACATTTGGGTTTGCTGGCAGGATCCATATGATATGCCTACTAACGGTCCATGCATTCAAAATTGATTGTGGCAGCCTGCTTGTAGCACGAGGACCTGCTTGGGAAATAAAGGGGGAGAGAGGTGACAATGTGGGGTCCTGTCACTATGTCTCTCACTGATCATGTACCTTGGCTATTTAGCCAATGGGATATCACTTTGGCTGACTGGACAACGGAATTGGCGGTAGAAAATGGATGGATGGATGTCCAGTTCAATAACAAACTGTGGCTGCAGAGAGAGAAGAAAAACTCCACCCTGTTTCCTGATAAAAATGAATCAGACATTTATGAAGCTTCCTCTAGTCCCCCCCAAAAGCAAGATGTACATATATTATATAATAATTTTTTAAAATCTGTTGTACACAGCCTCATCAACTGTGCCTCTGCTAACTGTCCATCTACTCCCACTAAAACCATTATGGTTGCGGTGAGGCTAGAGCCTATCTCCAGCAGTAAATGTGCAAATCATAGGGTGACATAGAGACATACATGCACACCTCAGGACAGTTTAGAGACACCAGTTAACTAACCATCATGTTTTTGGGCAGTGGGAGGAAACCAGAGTACCTGGAAAAAACCCATACAAAAATTGGGAGAACATGCAAACTTCATGTAAAGAGACGCTAGATCACTGAACCCAAGGCCTTCTTGTTGCAAGGCAGGAGTGAAACACCTACTAATGCTCTTTAAGCTGTTTTGATAATGCAACAAGAAGATAGCAAATAGTGACTTTGCTAAGGAATAAGCTAAGATGGTTACCCAGTAGGTTTAACCCATCTGATGAAAACAAGGCCCCAAAAGTGCATTCAAACTTTCACACTTCCACTGAACTTGATTTCAGACACCCAGGATTCACATTTTGGATCTTACAACAGAGATAACCTTCCTTCCTTATGAAGAAACAAAGTGATTACTTTGTAGCTACTAGTCACTTTGGAAAAGTATATCTCCAATTTGTCACCAGCTGCTTTAGTTATATATTAGTAAAATATTTTTTCAATGTACTTATTCCTTTTGCACCCATTTAAAATTAATTAGTTTATGAACTAAACCTTGTTATTACAACGCCATTTGAAAGACTGAAACATTCTTTCAAGATTTTATGCTATATTGATATATTTAAGAATTTATTCCATATTAATGTTTCTATCATGCAAATGGAACATACAGGGGTTGGACAATGAAACTGAAACACCCCTCATTTTAGTGTGGGAGGTTTCATGGCTAAATTGGACCAGCCTGGTGGCCAATCTTCATTAATTGCACATTGAACCAATAAGAGCAGAATGTGAAGGTCCAATTAGCAGGGTAAGAGCACAGTTTTGCTCCAAATATTGCAGTGCACACAACATTATGGGTGCCATACCAGAGTTCAAAAGAGGACAAATTGTTGGTGCACGTCTTGCTGGCACATCTTTGACCAAGGCAGCAAGTCTTCGTGATGTATCAAGAGCCACGGTATCCAGGGTAAAGTCAGCATACCACCAAGGAGGACGAACCACATCCAACAGGATTAACTGTGGATGCAAGAGGAAGCTGTCTGAAAGGGATGTTCGGGTGCTGACACGGAATTTATCCAAAAAACCTAAAACCGCAGCTGCCCAAATCACGGCAGAATTAAATGTGCAACTCAACTCTCCTGTTTCCATCAAACTGTCCGTCGGGAGCTCCACAGGGTCAATAGACAAGGCAGGGCTGCTATAGCCAAACCTTTGGTCACTCGTGCCAATACCAAACATCGGTTTCAATGGTGCAAGGAGCACAAATTTTGGGCTGTGGACAATGTGAAACATGTATTGTTCTCTGATGGGTCCACCATCACTGTTTTCCACACATCTGGGAGAGTTACAGTGTGGAGAAGCCCCAAAGAAGCGTACCACCCAGACTGTTGCATGTCCAGAGTGAAGCATGGGGGTGGATCAGTGATGGTTTGGGCAGCCATATCATGGAATTCCTTTGGCCCCATACTTGTGCTAGTTGGGCGCGTCACTGCCAAGGACTACCGAACCATTCTGGAGGACCATGTGCATCCAGTGGTTCAAACATTGTATTCTGAAGGAGGTGCCACGTATCTGGTAAAAGATTGGTTTGATGAACATGAAAGTGAAGTTGAACATCTCCCATGGCCTGCACAGTCAAAAGATCTAAATTTTATTGAGCCACTTTGGGGTGTTTTGGAGGAGCGAGTCAGGAAACATTTTACTCCACCAGCGTCAAGTCGTGACATGGCCACTATCCTGCAAGAAGAATGGCCTTATAATCCCTCTGACCACTGTGCAGGACTTGTATATGTCATTCCCAAGACGAATTTATGCCGTTTTGGCCACAAAAGGAGGCCCTACACCATACTAATAAGTTATTGTGGTCTAAAACCAGGTGTTTCAGTTTCATTGTCCAACCCCAGTAGTAATTCAATGGTGTATATCTCACTTTTACTTCTTTGTTTTATTGGCATCCATTGGTGATGGTTCAAGACCAACTGCCCTTATAGATAAGAAGTGACCCAAGTCCAGGAACATTTTCCATAGCAGCATTTATCCAAAGCCTGACATAACAACAACCATGGAAATTCTTTGGTCATGCAAAATTGATAGCAGAAAAAGTTTGACCAAAAAGTATGCTTTTTAATTCAAAACATAAATTTGAAGCAACAGGAAATGACTTGAAACTAACCTGATCCGTTATCAGTCTAAGTAATATTAAAAAAAAAACCTAACTAGAAAAGCACTCGCAGAGCTCAGACCTCCGCCAAGCAGCTCGTTCCCCCGACATATTGTGACCTCCACTTTCACACCGGACCCAGATCATTACCAAAAAAATTCCTGTATGCGGATCCTGATCTGGATCATCACCAAAAGTTAATGGACTGGTCCTTAGCCACAGCACACCTTTGGTAAAATTTCAAGCAAATTCGTTGATAACTTTTACTGTAAAGTTGCTAACAAACAAACCAACACTACCAAAAACATAACCTCCTTGGTGGAGGTAATTATTCTGTGCAGCATCTGGATGCAGCTGGATAATGTGGACAATAACTGACCCAATACATGTTCACAATAATCAATAAAATGAAATATATTTCTTTCAGTATTATAATTTATTTCTAAGAAAGCGTCTACTGTAGACACATACTATAAATTGTAGAGTATGATAATTACATGTAAAGTGTGAAATCAGCCAAGCTTTGAAGGTTTAGTTTAGGCAACTGGATGTGAAGTTTTCTAGAAGATGTTTCACCACTCACCCAAGATGCTTCTTCAGTTCATTCTCTCATCCTCTTGGATAAGAAGACAAAGAAGAAAACGAAAAGATAAGAAAACTTCAATTCCAGTTGCCTAAACTGAACCTTCGAAGCTTGACCATGACCGATCACAGATATGTAAAATGAGTCAGTTGTGTTTTAGGACATTGAGGTCAGAGAGTTGGACACCTTTATTCCCCCCTTCTTGTTTTTATGTTGCAATAACTAGGAGGGTATGGTTTGTCCTCTGAAAGTATACAATTAATTTTTTTTTTACTATTTTCATGCTTTAAATTGTTCACTTAAAGTAACATTAACTAATTACACTGTCTTTTATTTCAGCAGCCTTCAAATTTTAATCATCATCATCGTGTTAGAAATACGTAGGCTTTTATTTTGTAGACATTTTAGGTTTGCTACAAATGTTGCACAATGTTGAGAGCACCTGTTTCATGGGTATCCCATAGCCAGAACCTCCCAGTCAGCTTCTCAGGCTAAAATAAAGCACCATTATGAGAAGTAGGCTGTGTCATCAATTAATCAGCATTATACTACAGAGTACAAATGAGCTCAGGGTGAACAACATTTCTTTTACCAAGTCCAGGTTTTAACACAATAGTTAAGAAAAACAAAGGGGGACAGGGTCTCTGAGGCCAAAACAATAAACTACAATTACCATTCTGGCTAAAATAGGAAAGCACTTTTACCTTTAAAATGAAACAAAAGTACAATATCTAAGCTCCCCTTCATAAATGGCAAAGGACACTTTCAAAACTTCTTGTCCAACTTAAAGTATTCTAAAGGATAGCAGTGCATAAAACCAGAGCTATCCGACACAAAATGTGAACTAGACTATTTGCCAGCTAACCGAAAATGCAGATGCCTAAGAACGGGTGTGGCACTGGATTTCTGAAGCTTTAATGTGATCGATTGATAAGGATAGGATGGGCTTATTTTTGTTTGAGGGTGTGGTATTAGAACTGAAAACAAAGAAAACAACTCTCCCAAGAGTGTGTGTAAGAGGTTAGAGAGTTGTTTATTTCATGTCATAAACATTCTACCTTCCCTTTCAGAGACAGCCTTATTGTTACAGCATTGTTAAATGGAAGAATTGTGCAGTGATATGTTGTCCAGTATACACCCTAGTAGTCATAAGACTAGGGTTAGGCTTCTTTTTATTGTCGTTGCACAAAAACACAACAGTACATCTAGCAATAAAATGGTGTAACTTGGTTAGCAGAATACAAAGAGGTGAATTACCAGGAAGACGAGTCTTCAAGCCTTCATGAATTCCACCTGAAAGGTTAAGAGGGAACATAAATGTTTCTTTATTTTAAAAAACAAAAGAAATTAAAGTTAAATTAATTTACTTAACAATCCCATTGACCATAACGACTTAGCAGATATGGTGCTGTTCGTATCATGCTGTGGAAATCCTTTTCTTCAGCAGTGACTGTAAATCTAGTTGGAGTTTAATGGAAAAGGGAAAATTGATATGATTGGTAAAAGGTAAACAGACCTTCCTAAAATAGCATTACAGTTGAAAAACACACTGCAGCACCCAGATCAAGAAAGATAAGCCTTACAAACAACTTTAAAGGGGTTTCCTTTAATATATTTTTTGAACACATACTACCCTTCCACCAACATAAGAGGTAAAGTTGCAACAGAACACACCCATAAGAAAACTGTTTTCTAACATCTCCCTAGTGTAATATTTACCCCTATTTATGTGTGTGGCTGCATGTGTCTCTTTGTTTATATAGAATTTTTTTCCCACAGCAATTGTGAAATAACTGTGTCTAAAGCTGCAGGTGAAGGCTTGTATGTATGCTAGTGTTTTGATGATGATCCATGCTTGTTTTTTTTCATCATTTACACTGTCTTAGCAAGAACCCATATACTTAATAGCCATCACTGTCAGAAAAGTGGTAACGATGTGTTTCATAACAGCTTTTTTTTGTTATTTTTTTTTAGTAAAAAATGTCTTTAAGGACCTTGAGTAACAGGCAGGTGACAATAGCCTTAGCCAAACATGTTTGAGGGTGGATTTAAAAAAAAAATCAGGGTTCCCATATTGCATCTTACAACATTTAATAAGAGGTGGGAACTTTTCCGCCAAAACTGTTAATTCTTTGTGAAGAAACAAAATCTTTACTTTGAACCTCCTGGTCATTTTGGAAAAGTATATCCCCAATTTATTATAAACTGCTTATGTAATCATAAACTTTTATACCCATGAACTTATCCATTGTATCAGTTTATAATCACTCGGTTTATGAAGTATGCCATGCTTGTACAATGTCATCAGGTAGTCTGAAACATTTTTTTGAGATTATATTCCATATAAATATCATACCATCACTGTGCTTGGATTTGTCAGCTACTTCCTGCGCAGGCTGGATTTGTCAGCCGGTTGCGTCATAGCACCGCGCCTCGGCCTGTTCGGATTGCTAGACTACTTTGTATGCAGCCATCAAATTCAGCCTTCATTTGGTCCATTTTGAAGGACGGGTCCCGTGTATCCTATGTAGCCTTCGTTTTCCCGTCGTTTATTGCGAGTTAAAGAAAGACGCCTGCTTCGTGTTCAGAGGAAAGAGGAAATGGCGACGAACAGTGGTGAATATTGTAAATGCAGCTTAATATAATAATATTAAGTGAATACTTCAGTCTGAATTAATGAAAATATATTTTTTAAAAGGTTATGGAGTGAGATATTTGGTGTTAATGTATGGTTCATTGAGCAGGGATTATTCTGTGATTGTGTTCATGGGTTTGGCTGAAATTTAAGCACAGATTCCAGTATCTGTGCTGTGTGTGAACTAGCAAGTAGTTTGGCTTCCATTATTTTCTTGATTTGAATATCAAATGTCATATTTTTTTTTTTAAAACAGTTTCCTGTCTGGCAATGTGGCAGTAAGAATAATTGTCTTGATGCCAAACAGCCCAACAGATTTTGCTTTCACAAGTGGAGCAGTAGGGCTTCCGCTTGTTTTATGCATACAAACGGCTTTATTATAATTATACAGGGTGATTTAAAGATTATATGGACACCCAAATGAAAGTAGAACAGGAAAGATAGAACAGAAAAAAAGGAGAAAGGATGAAAGAGACAGGAGATAAAAGGGAGACAATGATAAAAAGAACTTCATGCTGCTTCACCACTTGTAAAGAGATGCAAAAAGAGCAGCACAACCAACTTATATGGTACGAGACATACAACAAAGTAACACCTAGATACTATCGCCGAAGAGTAAGTAGCATTATTTAATCTGACTGTCATGATCTGGGACTCTTAGTCCCTCCTGTGTGAGTTTCTCTCCTGTGTGGCTTCACTCTTTCTCCACCAGATGGCACCAGTGGCTGTTGAATGTGTGGTGTGGATTCTAGTGGCCCAGGTGTTGCCAATCAGCCTCATCATCGCCTGTGTATTTCTACAGCTGCTGCCCAGTAGTCGTGTTTGCTATTCGATGGTATCACAAAGCCTCCTGAGCTACAAGCTTTCCTAGTGATCTCTTCGTTGATAGTTTCTGCTAGAAACTAATCTCCTTGTGTTTATCTCCTCATTTCCTTCAGGGTCTCTCGGAAAGTCTGGATTGCCGTCTGCTCCTGGCTTTCCCTGTGATTCTCTCTCCTCGTGATGCCGTGGTTGTTACCCACTGGATGCCCGAGCTCTCAGCTCCTTCTCTCATTGTTTACCTGGATCCTCAAGGCCCTTCTACTGGCAGCACAACCATTCCTGGAAGAACCGTTCACTCTGAGCCAACCTGTCCGTTTCCCACCACACTCCTCCATTGCTTCTGGACCCACACAGGATACTTGGACCCTAGACACCGGAACCCCCCTCCGATTACACTGCAACTATCTTCAACAGTAAGGAAACTAACGTTATCGACCAGTCACAGAGTTTTTTCCACGTGCCTTGAACTCATCATTCTGTTTTCTCTCTCAGTGACAGTTCCTGCTGTTTTGTTTCCCCTCTGACCTGGCTTTGGTCCCGCTAACCAGTCTCATCAACTCAATAAACATCTTGAACTTGAAAACGCTTTTCTGTGTTTGGTGTTCTGCATGTGGGTTAGACAGCTCAAAAACCCAAACATGACACTGACATGTACTCTGTGTTGCCTGAAGATAACAATACGAGCTTTCTGTATGAAACTTATTCTCTAAGTGCATGGAACCAAGTACCTGGACCCACATAACACTCACATTCAATAATACCGGGACCAAAGACCTGGGGGCACTGGTGGTTGGTCCCGGGGTTATCAAATCATCCAGTAAGTGAGCCTAAAATCCAGATGGGGGGAGGGGGGCGGCGACACTGCCTCACCAACCCGACTCGTTCCTGCTGCAGGCCCGGCTCCCCACCCAGCACCAAGCTCAGACCATCCCTGGCAAAAGCCCACCCCAGGACCGGAGACCACACGGCCCTCACAGGCCACCCTAGGAGAGTCGCCCCCCCCCCCCTCCAGAAATTTTGTCTGGAGTTTAGTCTCTTGCGTTGACCTCTTAAGAGCCCTTTAATTTTTGGAGCTTTTTTTGTCATTTTTTGTGAATAAACACCCTTTAGCTGGAAGAACTATTTTTGTGTCCTCATGTTTGACTGGCTCGGTCCCTCACATACCAATATGCAGTTGCAAATAAGCAATCTAATGAACGTCCATGGTGTATAGCTCAAGTTCATTGCTTTGTTTCAGAGGTGTCCACTTGTGATGCTTTGCTTTTGTTGCCTGCTGGAGGATTCTTTCTGTTAAAAGGGAGTTTTCCTCTCCTCTGTCGCTACATGCATGCTGGGTGCGAGGGATTGCTGAAGACTCAATGGGTCAATGCAACCTGCAGGTTTTTCTTAGAAAACATTTAACCAATCAGACTGTGTGATATGACTTAATTGTGTCTGTAAAGTGCCTTGAGATTACATGTGTGCTGAACTGCCCCTAAATAAATAAACTGAATTGAATTGATGATTCTGGGCCAACTGCCTTTATAGATAAGAAGTGACCCAAGTCAAGGAAAACTTTCCTTAGTAGCATTTATCCCATGCCTGACATAACAGTAAGTGCAACCATGGAAATCATAAATTTACAGACTATGGTCATGCAAAATTGAAAATCGTAAAAGTTTGAAAATTTTGTTTGTTCGAAAACTTTGTCAGTTTGAAAACTGAAAATGTTGGAGCAACAGAAAAATACTTGCAAGGTGTGTCAATCCTAAAATTATGTTAAATAATGTTAGTGTGTAATGGGGGGATATAATTAGGTAAGAGCAACTTACCTGATTCGTCATCAGTCTTAAAAATAAAAAAAAGTATGAGTTATTCTAAGCAGCCTCTGGATGTAGCCGGATAATGTGGACTAATAAGTGACTTAACACATGCTTACAAAAGTCGATATAAAGAGTGAAATATTATTATTTATGTCATGTTTGGGTTCTATAGAGTTAACGCACATGCAGAACACCACAGGAGACAAGGTCAGTTAAATGATTTATTGAAAATAAACAAACTTTCTAACAGTTCTCCAGTTAAAGTCTCTGTCTTCTTGTGAAATGAATAATCAGTTTCTCAAAATAAAAATAAACTTTTGAACAGTTCTTCGGTTAAAGTCTCTGTCTTCTTGTGCAAGTAATAATCACGATCGTTCATTAAGCTCGGAACTCGGAGCGCAGAGGTTAAAGGGAAAACAGTCCTACTTGGAGAATCAAAGTAATCGATCCTGGGGGGTTTCCTGGTAGGGAGGTAGACTTGACTGGTGAAAAATTCTTCTTTGTAGGAGCCTGATTCAACCTGAAAGAGAGCGGAGCAGACTGTGATGGAGGGCAGAATAGGCAAACTGAACTTGAAGGGTCCTCGAGGAGCAGACTGCTGACAGGAACTGCCGGACTGAGGCTTGGGATCAACTGAAGAGGAGCGACTGGGTTTGGGCAACTAGTGGGTATAATCCACAACCTACTCTCGAGGGCACTGAATACCAATGAAGGCAGGTGTTGACATGTCGGCACTGTAGCCCTTTTAAGTTCTCCCTGATGACAAAATGAGTCACATCTGTGCAGGCCAAAACCACTCCAGCCCAGCCTCTGTCTCCATCAAGTGTCCAAAAAAATAAAAAGGAAAAACACGAAAGAAAAACGCGAAAACCCTGGTCCCTGAAAATTTATTTTAATACAGGCTATAGTGTGAACACATTGCCAATCTGTTGCATAGCATGATAATTACATGTTAAGAGTAAAATAAGTCAGTTGTCATTGGCATCAAGGTCAGAGAGTTGGACAACTTTATTCCCCCTTTCTTGGTTTAATTTTGAGATAACTAGGAGGATATGGTTTGTCATCTAAAGGTATACAATTTGAAACTCAAACTATTCATTTTTATGTTTTAGATTTATCACTGGACTAAGATCATGGGAATTTACCTTTTTTTTTTGCAATCAAATATTCAAACAGTTGCCTGATTGTGGTGTCTCCATAAAGGTGGGGCACCTTCCCTCTCAGACACAGCCTTATTTCTGCAGCATTGTTAAATGAATTAACTGTGGAGTGAGATATTGCTTAACATACACCCTGGTAGTCATAATACTAGATTTAGGATTCCTTTTTACTCTTTGCACAAAAACAGTAAATCTGGCTATGACATGTCAGTACTTGGCAACATATATTTGGTGTACACATAGGTGAATTACCAGGAAGATGAGTCTTTGCACTTTCATTTATTCCACATGAAAGGTTAACAGGATACAAAAATATTTATTTTCTATATAAAAATAAAAACAATTCCATAAAAAGGTAACAACAACACAAAAAAGAAATCAAAGTGAAATTAAATGAGATAACAATCTCGTTGACCGGATTTAGTTAGTAGATATTGTGCTGTGGGTATCATGCTGTGGAAATCCTTTTCTTCAGCAGGGACAGCAAATCTAGTTAGAGTCTACTCGAAATTGATTGTTGATTGATATGAATGGTAAAAGCTAAAGAGACCCTTGTAAGATAGTGTTGCAGATCAACAATGATGAGCTTTAGAAATGGTTTTAAAGTGTTTTCCTTTTAATAAAACTTATTTGAAAATATACCATCCTTCCACCAACATAACAGCTAAATTGGCAAAGAAACACGCCTACAATGGAAGAAAACGAAATCCCCCTAGTATAAAAGATACATCATTTAGCTTACACTATATGTGTCCTTCAGCACATTACGTCTTTAAAAGACATTAATGATATTGTATGAATATGATGTTTGTCTGTGTATATATAGGTGTGTGTGTGGGTGTGTAAATGTGTATGTATGTGTGTCCACCACTAGTTTACCAAAAGTTACAAAACGGTACAAACTTTACACTAGGCACAATACAATAGGAGAACCATCTTGCCACCTCCAAATCCAAACATATCCATTTGATTTCCAGATGGAGTAGCCCAGTTCATCATTCCAGAAAATGCTCCTCCACTGCCCATTGACAGGGTGCTTTACAACACTACATCCAGTGCTTTGCATTGCAACTTATCATATATCACTTAAAAGCTGGATTTATACTGTTTGGATGGGTGAGAGGATACTTTTAGAAATACATTTTATAAAGGCAGATGCATACACTAATATTTGGGGGACTCATATTGTTTACAATTTTCTCTCTTTTTCAAAATGGTGGTACATTTTAATAATCACCAGGAATTGGTAGATTACCTAGTTCTATTTTGTTACTTACTTTTTTATTTCTCATCAGAGAGACATATGTGGGACAAAACAACATTGAGCATATTCTGTATTATAGGACGCTGTGGGTGGAGGTTGTGTGGCAGGTGGTGGGCCAAGGTCATCTCCCAGGCATCAACAAGTCGAACATTCACCCCTCTAAATATTGTCCTGAGTATTTTATCACGTTGAATTGAAAACCAGTCACTGTTGGTTAGTGTCTCATAGAGTGTCAAAGCTTTGGGATTGGCGGTCCTGATTAAGACTATTGTACCTGGTGCTCTGTTTATCAGCCGCAATATTGCCCTCTTTATACTTAGCAGGCGACGAATGTAGACCTCAACAGGGAAAGTACTAAAGTGTGACCAGACTCCAATTACTATAGCAGTGTCTGTGCCTCCAACTACTCTGTCTAATTCATTGGCAATATAACGTATGTGACTGACTGGTAAGTTACCAAAACGGATGGGAGGAGCGTGGCAGTTGAATGTCACTAAGGTGTTCTTAGTATAATCCAAGGCCATAAAAGGCCCTGCCTGCTTTAGACTTTTGAGGTCAAATTTCTTGAGATCTGAAATAATAATAATAAAAAAAATCATATTAGACTGTAGCATTACCCAAATTAAACTGTTACCAGACAGTTCTACGGGGCACCCACCTGGTGTTGTTGAGATTAAATATTCAAACCACTGCCTGATGGTGGAGTCTCCATACAGGTGAAGCACTTTGCCTTTTAGACAGTGGCTAATAGCAGAGCTGTTAAACTGATGGACTGTGGTGCCATCCAGTGCTTTCCATGCACCCTGGTAGTAATAACCAGTAGGCTGAGTCCTAAAATTTCTTCCTAAAATTTTCAAAAGGCAGGTTAAAAACTCAATTAAATATAAACAAATATATATATATATTTTAAAGACTTTTTTTACTTTATTTTATTACACAATAAGGAACACAGAAATTTTACCTGATGTTTGATTGGGTGTTGCTTCATGCAGAACTGAATGAAAAATAATAGCGTAAATTCAGTGATTTGATGAGTGGGACTGTAGGGCTCTTCACGTCAGATTCAAAATGCTGTTCACCCTTAATATCATAATGGGTAATTAAGAAAAATATGCTCTTGTCTCTTGGTACATAACGTACAAGCTGGCTCCAGACTAATATCAGTCTAAAATGTTTTAAATTTAAATGTTTTGCTTCTGGAATATATAATGTGCTGACTAAATCCACTAAATATATATTTTAATTTATTGAATAATTATTGATTAATAAATTTCTAATTACATTTTGATAACCCTGGGTTGGCCAAAAGAGGCTCTCATAATGGTCAGTCCAGGCCTGATCTCATTCATTATTAGCAACACGTTAAGCACTTTACAAATTTCCTGTTCATATAAAAATTTTTAGGGAAAATAGAAAACTATGAAGGATTTAAGAGATGTTAATTTCACTTACTTTGTGTCACAAGCAATTTATACAATTTGAAAAGCAAACTTTACCTTTAAGTTTGGGTAAGATGGTGATGTTAGAAGGACCTGATGCATGAATTAAGACCTTCAGGTTGATTCCCCTATTGTACAAGCACAGAAAAATAGAAACATGTCATGGAAAAATATTTAACTAGAAGCTGACCTGGTGAATTAAACCTTTTTTTATTCATTTCCAGGTAATTTATATTTATTTAAACCTAATTAGATCTGGAGGGGAACCTAGAAATAATGGCTAATCGCATTATTTGAGATTCCTTAAAGAATCAGTACTGATAGTTTTGTTTCATTTCTATTCATTTAATTGAAAAATCTTCAGTACAAGCATACAGTACAATTATTTTTAGTAATAAAATTTAAAGAGCAATCAAGGATATTTCCGACCCTGCAGCTCTGCACATTTAAGTATGTTACAGCCTTAGCCTAATGCTATTAAACAAATGTTTTTAATCAAAATTATATATAAAATTCGCAGGGCAACATAGAGACACAAAACATGCATACACACACTCATACCTAAGGACAATTTAGAGATGCCAAAGAAATATTTCATGCACACCTAAGATGGTTGGAGAATAACAATTACACTTACCTTTGAAAGAGCTTTTCCTCTTTTGGCTTTAGTTTTTGACTGTATCCTCCAAATGAGTGGGTGACCCTGTGTTCACATTTAAGTTTTTTTGGCTTGTAGCAGAACCAAGGCTCACCTGTGTGAATATCACTGTAGTTGCACAGCTTTTCTGGGGATGCTTTTAGGCAAACATTACAAACTGCAGATTCAGTGACTGAGTCTGACCGGAAGAGGCTTTTAAAATAGATTCTGTCAGGATGCTGCTGGGTGATTCTTTTTAGCACAGTCACTGCCTCGCTGGGGTGGACCAGGGTTACCTTTTTGAAGAGAACAAGAAATATATTTTTTAAAAACATATAACTTTAGAAAACAAACTTACGCATTTGCAATATGTGTAAAGTCAAATTTTTCTGGGATATTCTTTATGCAGGATTTATTATACAATAATTCATAATAGATTATGACACCCAGTATCTTCAAAGTATTTATTCAACTAACTTCATAGACATGATTATGAGGGACATCCTCTCTAGAGCATAATTAATATTGCTGTGCTAGAGGTCATGGCTACTTTTGTCAGACTATGCAGAATTTTAGTAGTTATTTCATGGGTCTAACAGGAAGAGAGGGGTGGTTTTATAGTAAAACACATCCACTTTGCTGCTGTTAAGGAAGAAAATATTCTAAATAGTTAACTTTGGAAAAGTTTGGCTCTCTCTTCCTCTGGATTCCAGGTCCTCTCGGCGAGCCACGTGTAGCCACAAGGAAAACAACAACAATGCGTGTTGACGTCACAGTATCACAGAGTTTAATCCAATATAAGACAATGCATAAACTTACACCAGAAACTGCAGAACAACGAAGACATACATTCC
>JAUZNJ010029391.1:0-15457 GCA_034780135.1 Jordanella pulchra | reverse complement strand
GAATTGGGTTAAGAACTGTCCAACGCATCATTAAAAACTGGAAGGATGGTGGGGAACCATCGTCTTCCAGGAAGAAAAGTGGTCGGAAAAAAATCCTGAATGATCTTGATCGGTGATTATTATTCACCTGGTTTAAATAAGTACCTTTTGCTATGCAATTATTAATCAAAAACAATTAGCAACAGATTTATCAATTAGCAGATTAATCACTAGTTGGAGCCCTAGAACACATACATGCATCTGCCGATAACAATACGGTAAAAAAAAGGCTAAAAGCAGGCAGAATTATTATGGATCTACCTCAAATACCAAGAATGATCCAAAGTTCAAGTTCCATACACTCATTAAACATTGCGGTGCCATACAGATGGTTTTAGACGCAAAAGCAGGATTTAAACAATTCTGCAGCAGATTGTAAGGATTATGTATGTAGGCGGCACTACAAGACATCCATAGAAACAGAATACTAGCAAAAAAAAGACAATTTGGGGATACGCTTTTCTTTCAGGATGCCACAGTTAAAAGCAGACACCAGTGCATTGAAACAGTCTGGGAGAGGCAGTGGGAAAATATCAACATTTCTATGAAACATCTTCCAAGTAACATAAAGTCCCCCCCCTTCTTATACCCCTAATAATTTCCAGATTTGGTTCAGCCACAGAACTCATACCGAGAGCAGGTATTCCATAGCTCTGTCCGGGTTGTTGAAGCTCGCTCTCAGAGCGGCCACCACTTCTTCCCTCCCATAGCCCAGCAGCATCATCTCGTTCACCATGGCATCATACGATGAACCCGTCACTGAAGGAAAAGGAAAACAGGCTCAAATAAAGCAACTAAACTCTAACAGTCAGTACAGTTACTGGAGTCCTTAGACAAAATTTAGGAGCGTTTGCAAGCAAATCAGGAAAAAAAATATATACAAAGTAATTCAGATTAATGTGACTTAAAGAAAGGACTATTAATGGCTCTTCTCAGCAGCCGACTACAAGTCCTGCATTCGGCACCGCTGGCTGCTCGTCATCTAAAGCCAGCAACATGAGGCAGCAGCATCACCTCCATCTGCTTCAGGTAAAGCATCATTTTAGGTGACATTTGCATGGCAGCAAAAATAGATACTATTGAGTAAAGACACAGACTCCCAGGTACCAGGAATCAGTATCAGTTTAAATGTGAACAGTACCCATCCCTAGTAAGAGGCATCGTAAGGAGTTGTAAAAATATAGCTTTGTAAACACATGTCAGCAGGGAGTGCACCTCGAGTTCCTGCACATGTCTGCACAAGTATATAGGGGGCTTAAGGACATGTAGACACATAATCATGATTATTAGAACAGCCAGGACCATTATAGATGCAGCCTTACCAAGGGTTGAAACAGCTTCATCGATTAAGTTTGAGCTTGAAGGCTCAGAGCTCCTACAAAAGCAAAGAAAAAACAAACAGTGATGTGATTTCTCTACAATAGGAGATGGTGGAGTGCCGAGCAAATCCTTACTCTCTACTGCCACTGGTTGTGGAGGATGGCTCAGTGGTAGGAGCTGGTTTCTCCTCTGGTTTCACTTCAGAAGACACCGGCTCTGCCGGTTTGTCTGAACTGGACGAAGCTCCAGAAGCTGTGGTGCTGGGAGTAGAGGCAGTCGATGAGGTTGGTGTGGTGGCGGATGCAGATTTAGGCTGGGGACAAACAAGATACAGGCTGTAAAACAAGCCAGTCAAATAAAAGATTATTTCTAACTCCAAGTTGCATTTCACATCATTCTGCTTCAAAAAGATCACTAATGAACAGATTAAGAAATGATTTGACAAGCCATCAAAAGACGCAAAACTTTATGAGTTCTCCTCAAGTGGAAAACTATTAATATATATTATCATCTACCAGCAGGAGAAAAAAAAAGATAAAAATAAAAATCTGCACATCCCAAACCTTTGTCACCATGACCACCACAAAGTTCTTCTCATCAATCTTGTACTCTTTAAGAGCCGTGTCATCGCTTAAGATTTTACCTGTCCAAAAAAAGAAAGCCGTGACTTTTTTCTTAAGGGAAATACCTACTTTATTATTAACTAAACCTTTGTTTAATTAACTAATGTGTGTAAATAATATCTAGAAAACCAAGTGTCAAATGTTCCAACTGTACATTAAATTATAAAATGCAACAGATATTAGTTTAGAAAATTCGTAAAAATATATTAAATATATATAAGTAGATTACTTAAAGCTGATTAATCTATAACCTAAAGCTATTATCCAATAGTTCTCCCCAGCAGGGGGATTAGACCTCTTTCCACTAAATCAAGCAGCTTATAATACATGAATTTGTAAATAAAAAGAAAATAAAATCATACAGTACTTGTCACATTTACTGGTACCTTTAGTTAAGATGTGGGAAAAACCTTAATATCGGTACCAAGATAAAAGATGGACTTTATCCTGCAATAAGAGACAATAAAACCCACTTTAACGAAAAAGGACGGCATGCAGTGTAATGCTTTATGGTGTTGGAGAATACAGAGGAAGCCATCTTTGGACAGTTTCTGTAGATTATACAAAGTGCTGGGTCATATGCTATATTTTGTTTATTTTTACAGTGAAATCTAAGTCTATGTGGACTGAATTTGTGTCTGGTGAAGATTTCTACATTACTTTTACCACGTGTTTTGGACAATCAGTCTCCAGAATGATAAAATGGTCACTCCACAAAAATCGGCAGTCATGAAGAAAGATTTTTAGAGTGTCTTGGTATATCAAGACACTTAAATTAGATGTGTGGAAGATGAAAACATGGAGGAAATGAGGAAGGAAGGATGGATACAAGTAAGGAGTAAACAAAGTAAGAAAGGAGGAAGTTAGAAGACAAGAAGTGGAAAATAAAGACAAAAAAGGAAAGTAGGCAGGGATAAAACAAGGATGAAAGGAGGGAAATAGCTCAAATAAAGATTAAAAAAAAAGTAGCAAGAATAGGAGGGGAATTTGAGTTGAAGGAAATATGGAAGAAAGAAAAGAAGGGGAAGAAGGATGAAAAGTAATAGAAACAAAGGATACAAAAATGTATATAGCGCACAAGTAAAAAGAGATGGGAGGAAAGGAAGGAAGGAGAGGAATGATGAAAGAGTAAATGTATGGAAGGAGAAACCAGTCAAGAAGAAAGAAGAGAGGTCAAACAACCACAGAGATAATGTTTAGACAATACAGACAATAAACAAAAAAAAAAATCTACCCATTCATTTTTTTCAAACTTAGAAATTCCAACTCAATACTTTGGGAGTGCAAATGAGCCCTGCTTTCATTGAGAAAGCATGATAAACAATTTATTTCAATATTTAATTTAATGTTTAACTATGATAATTTTTTTTCAGGTATTTTTACACATTTCAACCAAAGGTTCCAATAAATGTGCAAGTTAATGTTTGAAGAAAATGCCATATTTGATGAAGGCCCATAAATCATACCAGCATAGATCAGTTTCTGTCCTGCAACAGGAAAATTCTCCTTCCCCTTCTCCTGTTCAATCCTCTCTTTTAAAGTTTTCACCTACGGAAAAGAAAATAACATGATGTTTACATGTTTGTTGGACTAGTTTCCCTCGAACTTAACACACCTGGTTTACTTGCTACCATTGGTTTTACATGAACTGCTCCCACGAAAATGGTTAAACTAAACAACCAAGTAAAAAGACCTACAAAAATAGGAGCTTTCTTTTACATTTCAAGCAAGAAATAATTACAGCATCTTCTGAGGTACATTACAACGTGATTAAGTCCGGTTCATAAAAACATGACATAACATTACATAAGCTTACCGAAAGTAAAAGTTAAAAAAATCTATAATCAGTCGGGTTGCGGCTAATTACTGATAACACAAGTCACCTTTTCTTAATATAGACAAGGCAGTTATAATATTAGCTATTTAAATGATCGAATAATTATTAGTATAATTAGCAAGTCGGATTATAAGTATGAAATTAAGTAAAATTGTATGATTTTCCGCAAACCTTTCCCTAAATATGTCTATTATAGAACATTCCAAAACTGTTCTCGTTTCCAGGACATACTCCACTCCGACTCCACCCCCTTCACTCATATTTTTTATCTCTTACCGTCTCCTCCTCATCGATGTCAATTTTAAAGGTCTGTTGCTGTAAAGTCTTCAAAGTTATCAGCATGTTGTCGGCTGAGCTTCACCCACTGGACGGTTTAAACCTATTGATTCCAACTTGAAAGACTCTTTGCTTCTCTTTTTCGATTGCTCATCACAAACTGTCAGCCGCCATGACTATTCGGTTCTCTTCTTCGTGTGTTATTCATAGAGATTATGCTCCTCCTAGTGGCTCGACAGTGAATAACATATGGTGGTATGTTTAATTATCATTTTTTCCCACTGGCTTTTAACCCTATTTAAATATTTGGTCGGACTGTTTTTTTTTTTCTTTAAATTCCACATCTGTTAACTCTTCTCAATTATGTGTGCTTTTTTATTTATTGCCAAATTAACCTAAAGTGAGTGGATTACACATCCACTATAAACCTTATTTAAATATATCTGTTTTATTCCATTATTTGATGTTCTGTATTCAAAAGGGATCATTTTTACACAAATTATTCATGCTGATATAGAGTTTACATAATTATTCCTATTTAAGATATTTATTAGAGTGATGAGTGGAATATTGATTTGGTTGTAGACCATGACTCACTGAGTATATTTATGGAAAACCTTTGTTCTTTTACACAGCTGACTAGCAGTGAGCAGCAAAAGGTAGAAGAGAGGGAGCTATGTTAATGAAAAAATCAATACAGCTTTAATAATCTATGATATGACATCTCAATCCTGCTGGAGCCAGCATATTGACTGCTGATGAGACAGATTTAGGAGGAGGAGGACGTGGAGGCTCCAAAAGATTCAGGGTCATTTCACTATCAATGACCCGCAGGAAGGGTTTCAAATGCATCACCAGCTACAACATGAGAGATGCAAAATGCCTAAGAGACCTCTCATTGCCAGATGAGCTCAACAGGTTCTATGGCTGCGCTGAGGATCCTAACACCCCCATCAGCACCAGATTTATATCAACACCCATTGACACACCCCTCCATGTGAGCACAGCAGGTATGAGGAAAACCCTCCAGGAATCAACCCTAGTAAGGCTGCAGGCTCTGACAACATCCCAGGGTGGGTACTAAGAGAATTTGCTCAAAAGCATCTGAGGTGTTGACAGAGATCTTTAACACGTCACTGTCACCATCATGTGTCCTTTAAGTCTGCCACTGTTGTCCATGTATCTAAATACTCCACAGGGACAGACCTGATGATTACCAACCTGTAGCCTTAGCTACGGTAGTTGCAAGGTGCTTTAGGAGAAAAGTCATGACTAGGGCTGGGCAACTAATTGCATTTGCAATATAATCGCAACTTAGCATTCAAAGCGCAGAGGCACTCGGTTTTACTCACATTACATTTAACAACACATCTCTACTTCCATCATTACCTCTACTTCCTCAGAAAGCTGCGTAGACCTGGACTTAGGAACTGAGTCCTGAGGACTTTTTTATCGCCGTGAGCTTTTTCTGCACCTGCATCTGCATCACAGAGTTGCACTTAATTCAACTTTTTGTCTTTCTTTTATTAAATATTATGCTTACTGACCTGGAACCTGCGTCAAATTTCAAACTAAAAACACGAAAACAGAGTAATCTACATAAGGGAAACCTTTAGAGAGAAAAAAAACAGATAAAGGTTTTATTTTTTTAAGGATTTGTTTGGGGTTTTTTTTAGAGAAAAATCCATACAAAAAAACAAAAAAACAGAGAATGTCCTTGCAGAAAATTACCAGAACCTTTTCTGTCCTTTTTTTTCTTTACTACAGAATTTTATTTTATAGTGTGAATTATGTGAACACTGAGTCTGGGGTCCTCCAAACCAACTAGAAGAGGAGCAGGAGAAAAAAATCACCCCGAAAGATAAATTACAAAAAGCTTTTGTTTGAATGTGATTTGTTATCTAACGGGGTAGAAGGTGCTGAGGATAAGAAAAGGCAAGATGGAATTTTGACTGTCTGGACAATGATCTGTGTAGAAAACCTTTTGCCAACATTCAGTTCCTATCTCAGATTGTAACATAGTGAACAATAACATGCTGTCATAACAGATTTCTTTTTTTATTCATTCTGACTTGAGTTGCCACCATCACAAGTAAACAAAGTGTTTTATGCGTGATGGGTTTTCTAAGCAGCATAAGTTACCGAGTCTGTCCTCAACCCTGTATTTTGACATCTGCTTTTGTATTATTGTCATAATTATCATCTTCTTTTTGGTTTGTATGTACCTGTACGGGACTTTCGTTTTTCAATACATGATAATGATGTTTTAAACTCCTAATCTGATTGATTATTATTGGCACAAACAGAAAACAGAGATGCTTGGTGTTTCTGTCTGACCTCTGAGGCAACCTTTAGAGGTATGCAGGTCCACACTTTGGACTGTATTTATGCTGCAACTGAAGAAAAATACACAATACAATTCAATCCCTTTCCTTTCAAACCTTTTTTTGTTTTCTAGGAATGAAATTATATATCCCCTATTTAACATTTAGACCTGTTACACGCTGCAGCCTTTATAAAACCTGCTGTCCAGTTTTTACTTAAGGAAATGCACAATATAAAACATTTGAAGTCTTCGGCAACCTTGTCCATCCGTATCTCACTGTATCTCTCCGTCTCTTCTGTTTCTGTCCTTCTGCATCCATTCGAATGTCTTTGTGCATCCTAAAATCCTCCTCTCATACCCCCCCCAAACACACACACACACACACCATCCAGTTATCACAGAAGGAGCAGTGCCCTCACTGGCCTTGGCCTGTGCATCCTCTCATCAGGCATTCCTTATGCTGCTCCACTCGGCAGCAGAACCGCTGTCCTCTTTTCCCCTCTCCTCTCCCTCTGTGCGACTGTCTCCCCCACTCCTTTCTCCAGGGGTCGTCAGTCTGCCGTCGGCCTCTTCTGAAGTGGTGAGCTGCAGAGATTACAGTCTGATCCCTGGTGACTCTGAGATATTTTTAAAAGATGATGTTAGACATGTGAAATAAGGACTCAGCCTCTCCTTAAAAAGGCAGGGTAGTAAAAGACAATTCAAATATACTTTGAAAAAAAAAAAAACAAATTTTATTTTCTGAAACATCTGCGCCACAGTGTTGCATGCAAGTGTCTTGAACAGCTATTCCCAAACATGCTTAAGCACACACACTGTGTGGTTTTGGTCAGCAGGGTTCTTCCAGGGCGTGGAGTGCATCGCAAAGGGAAACAGATGACTGAAGGATATAAGGTAATTGCTAACATACTCTCCATCCAAGTGCAGACTTTAAGGACATACGCCTAAAATCAGACTTCAAACAGCTCAAACAAAGAGCGTCTACACATTTTTTAACATCGAAAAAAATAACCTCTGTGTATTTATAGGGATATTCTGTGACAGACCCAAGTAACTTAAAGCACAAGATAGAAACAAAACACATTGTTTTCATTTTGTTAGGGGATAGAATAATAAAAAATACCCCAATTTTAGCTACTTGATATCCCTAAAGAGTATCCAGTGTGAGCCATTGCCTCCAAATGTCGGTAAAAATCTATTTGTTCTGTTAATTAAAAAAAAAGAAGGTAAGAGAACAAACATCATCATAAAGACCAATGACTGCTGCTGGTAGGTCAGAGAGCTCTGTTCAATCCATCCTCAGGAAATAAAAAATAAACTTTGTGACAAAACATTTGCCTTAAAAGGATTCAAATCAAAATGCTTAAAGGAGAAAGAGATTTTTGTGAGAAAGAAAGAAATCCTATTGGTGGTGGCAGCATCATGGTGTGGGAATAGTTTTTTCCAATACAGACAAGGAGGAGGTTACAGTTACTGGGTAGATTTGTTGAACATTGAAGCACTATGATGATCAGCTGTCTCTGGTGTTCAATTACCCACAATCATCCCTGCCTCCAAAAAACAAGGACTAAAATAATAAAAAAAGAATTTCATCTTCAATTCATCACAGACCCACTTTCTCCCTCTGCAGTTTGCCTTCAGGTCTGTGGAGGATGCAATAAACATCTCCCTTCACCACATTGTGTATTCCACAGGATCCCACAAGTGGACTTCATCTCTGCATTCAATTCAATTCAATTCAAAAATACTTTATTTATCCCAAAGGAAAATTAAATGTTCTAGTAACTCATGTTTTGTTTCTTCTTAACCAGTTGTTGTAGGTGTTGATAGCTGTTAGCAGGAAGGATCTTCTGTAACGGTCTGTCTTGCACCAGATCTGGAGAAGCCTCTTACTGAAGACATTCTCTTGTTGTTTAAAAATCTGTCTTCTCTTTTGTGAAATAATCTCCAGAGGTTCCTGAGGAGTTCCTAGAACGGAGCTGGTCTTTATTAGCTTGCTGAACTTTTTGAAGTCATTTGCTCTGATGCTGGAGGAAGAGATCACACTCTCCACAACAGACTTATTGAAAATATGCAGCAACTTTCTGCAAACACCCAAGGATCTAAACTTCCTTAGGAAATAGTCTGCTCTGTCCCTTCTTGTAGATGGCTTCACAGTTGCGCCTGCAGTCTAGTTTGTTGTCCAGGTGAACACCAAGGTATTTATACTCCTCCACATATTTTCTAATATATTTAACATATTTTCTTCCAGCAAAGTCAAGCAGGAGCTTTATTTAAAAAAGCTAACTGGTAAAGGCGTAGATATTAGCTTTTTTTTAAAAAAAACTATGCATTATTTTATGTTGTGCAACCACATAAAATGTATTAAATGAAAAGTTTACAGTCGAAAAATACAAAACTTGGAACATTTTGACTTCCTGAAGAAAGGATATTTTAGTTTAGGGACTTCTGTAAGACACCTTAAAGCAGCAGATTTTTGGGACATTATGATTTCAATTTTTAGGGAGGTGCTTGAACCGCGAGGAAGACAATTATCTGTATTCTGATAACTTTATTATCAAGTTAAAAAAAGACAATGAATTACAATATTTACAGAATATCCAGAGATAAATGGAATAAAATTGTAAACAATCATTCTAGGCAACATCACAACCCACCATCAGGTAATCAGATTTATATAGGAAAAAAAGGCAAGAAGGAGAGATTCTAGCTTCAAACTATGGAGACAACAGTCTGAAAAGAGAAATGCTTCTTTTGAAACAAACTTAACATATATACAAGTATCCAGTGTGTCTTCAGCAGGGTTGGGAACATTTGGTAAAGGGGGGAGGGGGGTTACAGTCTGGATCAAGAACACAGTGAAGGATTTAATAACGATCATCACAGAACGGACAATACCGGGCCGACAGCTTCACAGCCGCATTTGTCCAGATTCCTCTGGGTGACGCCGGGCTGGGCGATAAAACTGTATTCCTACGACGACTACTTTCAACCGAGTTTTTTTTTTCTTCTTCTTCCTTTCATTGGGTTTACAGAAGTTGGTTCTGGAAAATGTGAGAACAGCTTTAAGATTCAGCACCAGCTCAACCGGTTATAAGAGATTTCAAGAGCAGAGGAGCAGATAAGGGCTTCTGCCTTCACCTGTTGTTGACTGGAACGATTGAGAGATTATGTGCAGGTAACCAATAGACTATAGACATCACTATATCTGGCAACCAAAACAGAAAACAGAGGGACAAGATTTTGGATGGGCTACATCTATAGGCTGACTGGAAACCCAGATGGTGGTGAGTGGTCTATTGTTTGCATCCTCTCTGCATTCGCCACAGTAAAAACTCTGCCTGATAACTGAGAACGCCAGAAGTTTCTGTTCATGCTTCTTTTCTTTTCCTTTCCTGCACAAAAAAAAAGCAACCAGATATTTTACAACAGCATAATAATGTTGGATTTCAGATTTAAGAGTCTCTTAAGGTTATCTTCATTTTTTTTTCTTCCCCAGAAAAAATAAAAACACTAAAAAGGAAAAAAAATGGGGTTAAATAATCCTTTCTGAAACATCACAGTTTACACACACACAAAAAAAACCAGGAGTTTTGTTTTCTATACATGGCTGCTAACATGTAGCTTTCTCGGTCCTACATGTTGGATTTCTAGGGTCCAAAACCCAGAATTCACTATCTCCATTAACGATTCGTTGCAAATAATAAAAACAATAACAAAAAAACAAGTACAGCAGCAAACACAGCAGGCTTTATAAATATTTTGGTACCGAGAACACATCCCCATTGGTTGTGCTACTCAACATTTGTTTTTTAAGAAAATCGAAGCTATCAGCTGTTTTTTTAAATCACAGATTCTTCCCTATTTCCTGTCGGCCTTTCTTCCAATTGACCACGAATTAAACTTAATCATCGTCTCATAAGGCTTTAGGGCATTTAAGCAGCAACTTCCAACAAATACAATCTCTGCTTTTTTTTAAGATCAACAAGATAAACCATTGTTTTAAAAAAATACAAGTAAAAAAAGCACAAAAATGAGGACTACTACATGTTTACCAACACAGAATAAGAGTTTAGCAGTATTTTCTTCTACCTCCTTAACAGTCAGTTCTATCTGTATGTGGGACGTTCGGCTTTGCTTACACTAGTCTTTTTAGTGAATTATTTTAATTCTGCCCTAAATGTTATGATACGACTTTTAAGGACCCATTGCAGGCAAATAAAAAAAACAGGAGTAATTTTGACGACCAAACAACTGACTGCTAATCAAGCTCAAAACGATCCTTGTTAGATTAAAATCAACAGTTTTCCTCAATAAACAGTAATCTTCCCCCCCGAAAAATAATACTTTAAAATGTTTAAGCCTCACCACTTATATTCCAGCCAATTATATTAATAAACATCACAACAAACTGACTTCTTGAAGCTAGTAGCTGAAGCAACTTGCCCACAAAACTTCTTCTGAGTGGAGGAGCCTGCTAGCAGCAGTGGGTATGGATTTTCCCAAAAACACCATTACCTCTCAGCTGACACGGACCATCCTTAGTGAAGAACATAAACAAAACACAAGAGCACACACCTCCATATTGTACATGGAGGCAGGTTGCTGGGAGAGAAAGTAGGAGTTCTTGGTAGTGTTCAAATGTATTTGTTTCCCATCTGTAGGAAAATTTTACATATCTAAAAAATACACCAAGCCGAGATGAAACCTGGTGTGCAACGATCCCTCGGGCAGGATGGCAACGAGAAAGAACCCAACATTTGCAGCGATGATACATATTCAATCCTTCTAATCTTTAAGGAACAAGAAGAGGGCTACTTCTGCACACAACCGAAGTAGCATTGGTTGTTGAACAGGGTAGGAAACAAAGGAGTTCAATTTGTATGAAACTTTAAAGATGTTAAATTAGTCTTTTAGTTTATTTGCCAGTTCAGGAGTCGTTTTCTAAGGCACTGGTATGAAAGCGCAGCTGAGGACTTAACCTACTGGGGTTTGATTCTCTTTGTGGTGTAACCTGTGGACGGGTTCATGCTGTCTGGGTCACTGCAGAAGGGTTCACCCAAACCAACACTTAACACTAAAAAGACAAGTGTAATCCGACTTAACCGAGAGGCCTTTTCTTTAAACCTGTTCTATTCAATTGTTGCTCATTTCTAAACGGACATGACTACAGTTATGACACTCGAAACATATCTCTAGTTCCATTAACATCGCGAGATCTGACAGGAATAACAAGGAGTTGTGTTATTTTATCGACAAACAGAAGAAACAGAAAGTACAGGTCAAAGGAGCCGGGCATCACAGGCTGAAGGCTTATACTCAGTATAATATTATATAAAGGGACCTAGATTATAGCAATTTGCTACAAAGGCTGGGGAAGATGTTCAAAATCTCTAAAATGAAGGAACTTTTTTTATTCTATGAACATAGGTAAGGTGCAATTGTTTCTAAAGGAATATTCCTACACATTTAACACAAGATGGAAAAAAAAAAAGTCCCATATTTCACCCCCCCGAAAAAAGAACTGTTCTCTGTTCAGTGTGGGAAACATTTCAACTCTTTTCACCCACTGTTGATATGCAGGTAAAATTCACCAAACCTGGACAAGCGGGGGGGGGGGCAGGAGCCTGAGAAGATGTTTGAAATAATAAAATGCATTGATTTGGACAATGTTCTTCATAAATAGCTTAGTTTCATCAAGGTAGGGGGTCGTTCACGGTGGATTTGACCAGAATGTCAGCGATAAAAAGAGTTCTGTTCACTATTGGTTACCAATATATTAAGTTCTGTCCAAGGGGACTGCTCATTTAAAAGAGCTCAGACGTTTTTATGCAGCACAACCTAATACTTATATATGTAACACCTAAACAAAAACAAAAACCCTACTAATGCACCAACTGATTAAAACGTCACTTTTCTTCCATTTTCAGTCTCCCAAAAACTGTCCGCGCCATTTTTTTCCCCCCATTTGACGCTACAATCAATTTAAGGAGACTGTTGATCCTTTTTGGTGTGAAGCAATTCTTTGTCCTCCACATACTGGCTTAGATTAGTCAGTGAGAGATCAGCAGGTTGTTCTTCCTCTTTGTCGTAACTGGTCAGGTCCAGTCTTGATTCCTCGTTGGCAGAGGAGTCGTTGGAGGACGGAGCCGAGGCGTCCATGGCTGAAGTAGAGCTGGTGTCCTGGCGAATGTTTTCAACGACCCTGAAGATGAAGGAGGGACATGAAGGAGAGAAATTCAACAAATGGTTGCATCTCTTAACTATGCTAACGCAGATTCCAGAAGAAAAAACTAAAATTGTTGTAATTTATAAATTCATTTTCATGGTTTATAAACCAAATTTCAAACCTATACCGAAATTAGCAAAACTCCAAGTCCGCTTTTGGCCCCTTTTTAGAAATGAACACAAGAGAAAAAGGGAGACGTGTTTTGTTTTTTTTTAATACTCCATTTTTTTCTCCCCAAAACCTGAGAAATCTTTAAATAAAGTTCATTTATTTCAGACTTTTAAAACCTCTGATGGAACCCTGTAATTTTTTTCCCCACACTAAAGGTTGAAGAGTTAACATGTGGCATGTAATAGTTTAGTCTTCTGTGCAGGAACAGTACAGAGACAGAAACCCAGCAGCGTGCAGACTTACATGCCGTGCCGTAGGACGTGTCGTTCCCATTCCAGGCTGTTAGTGAAGCAGCGGCCACAGAACTCACAGGGAAGTCGCTTTTCCCCACCGCTCGGCCCGGAGCTGGTGCTGCTGGGGGATGCAAGGACCTCTGGAAAATGGAGTTGAACCAGATATTAAACTTCAGGATAAAGTAAACAAACTAGGATACAAGTCATTGATAGCAGAACAAAAATCATAGCACTGCTGCCTCTAACATGTTCACGTTTTGTTTTCGTTACCAAATCCAGATCTTACTAATGACGACGTCTATATTTCTCTTCTCAATATGCAGCACTGAGCTTATAAACATGCATAGCTGTTGGTTGTCCAAAAAGCCAACAGACTTTTGCTTCTGTTGCTGTTTTGTTGCATCTTTCCACGTTGTTCATCTTCCTCGTTGGTTTCATGCAGTCATCAAATATAAAACAAGCAACTACTCTTCAAATGTATATTACTGAGTCAGAGTCAGATGGGCTAATTCTCCTCTAAGATGTGATTTACTGTGCTGAGTGTGAGCTAATAAATGGAGTTACATTCAATAACCAGAGTTCACTAAGGTATGAGCTGAGTGACTCTTTTCCAACTCAGAATGTCAAACTTTCTTTATTAAACCTGTCGAGGATATCTGGGATTATTGCTGCTCTGCTGCAGCTCAAAGATGGAAATGTTAAGCAAATGATCATTTTTATTATCATTATTATTATTATCATTACTATGCTAACAGGTGGCTAACAAACACAATCTTGACTCTGCTTAAGATGAAACAATAAAACACAACCAATAATAATCTAAATGTGTTTTATACTCAGTTTATAGAGGATCTTTGTTTGATGTGGATTAGTACCTTGCAAAGCAGGGTTTTCCTTCATCACCTCCTTAACTTCTTGTTCCTCCTCCTCTTCTTCTTCCCCCTCCTCCTGCAGCTCTTCCTCATCTTGCTCCTCTTCATCCAACCCCTCATTCTCCTCCTCCTCCTTGATGTTTTCCTCCACATCTTTATCATCCATCTCCTCCGGGTCTTCAACCATGTTCCCAATGATGTCCATTCCCTCGTCATCATCGTCGTCCACCTCTTCCTCCTCCTCCTCCTGCATGTTGGCTTCTCCGTCCACCACCATCTCCATAATTTCACTCTCCTCTTCCTCCTCTGCGCTGCTCTCTTGCTCATTTAACATCTCCAGCAGGTCCAGATTGACTCGGCCCATCAGCTCAAAGTTACGGATAACCTGATCAGAAACAAGACGTCACTTTTTAGAAAAGTTCTTCATTAAAACAGAAAGAAACTATTTCCTAATTTTGATAATGCAAAGACAAGACATCTTTTTTTTAATCTAGAATATATTAAAGTCTTCATCCTGGAAATCCCGTTTTGTTTAAAAATTGCATATTTAATCTATTTGGTGTAAATAAATTACTATTGCAACCTGTGCCTGCTTTTAACTTATTGATTTTTGTCCTCCATTTTTAAAAGTCTTGACTATGACACTATAAAGGCATGAACTCCATTAAAACCGTCTCAGATTTTATTCACACCTGGTGAAAACATGTATATTGAGCTATCCATTAATCTCATAGTGGCACCATATAAAAATGGAAATGTGCTCGACCCATTTTGAAGGAAAGATTCCCATATTTATATAAATTATTGTATTTCTGTTTTCTTCTTTGTTTATGAGAAAACCTTTATCATTAATTAGGTTTCAACAGTTGAGCTGAAATATGCTAAGTAGAATAGTAAGTATATGAGTCATAAAGTGCTGCTGTTCAGAATCCACATTCTCATATATAGTGAAGTTGTTTTTGCTTTTTTCAGAACTGTTTTAAGCAGAATAAGATAGATTATTCTCCTGGACAATTCCTATAAAAAGACTTGCAGAAGAACCTGGTGTGTGACGCTCTCTAACTCTCAGATAAATACGACAGATCTATAAACTGTTCAACACTGCTAATGCTTCGGAGAGTATTTTAAGAGGAAATACTGGGTTTTCAAGGGTTAAGATCCCAAAGTAAAAAGCAAATTCAACATCTGATATATCGACTCACCACCAGAGGATAAACTGTGGTGCTCCTACTGAAATATAAACATAGAAAATTTTAAATGTGTCACTAAAAGGCTGAAATAATAATAGAAACAGATCCGAGTCCCTGCATATGATGTAATGTTGCTTTTCTAGCACATCGTAGATCCTGCTTTGTTACCTAATAGATTTTAAACTAATTAAAGACATATGAGGTTCATCCTTTCACTCCTTCCAGTCTGGTTTTCGTGCTCACCACAGCACTGAGACGGCCCTTGTAAAAGTGTTCAATGACATCCATATAAATACAGACTGTGGGAGAACCACAGTGCTGGTTCTGTTGGACCTCAGTGC
>JAUZNJ010029390.1:0-15459 GCA_034780135.1 Jordanella pulchra | reverse complement strand
CAAATGTTCTTCTCTCTTGCACTGATTTTTCCTTTTAACATTGTGAAGCTCTACTTAGAACCTTCTGAAGATTCAATAGTGCAAAATGCTAATTCTTGCAATTTTGGGACTGTCATAAGTTTTGATCAGGAGTGTATATACATTAATAGCTGCAGGAATAAATTCAGAATTTTTTAATTGAAATAAATTCTAAATTTTTAATATTACTCAAACTGTATGTTCAACGCAAAAAAATACAGTTTGTTCAGCTTCATACATTTGTACAGTTTCACATATATTATTAAAAAAATTTTTTTGGGGGGAAAAATATTGATGTTAAGATTGGCGACCTGTCCAGGGAGTACCCCGCCTCTGACCCATAGTCTGCTGGAGATAGGCAACCCCACCGCGACCCTGACTGAATAAAAAAAAATGGATGTATGGATCTTTTTCATTGTGTAATCAATAAAGCACAAGTTATTGTAGTTTGGCCTGTTTTTCAGTGTAGTCCTGTTTCTCTTACTGTGACTAACTGGATGTGCTCTCTTTCCTCCTCTGACACGGGAGCTGCTTGGAGTTAATCTGCCTGGCTCTGTCTTTGCTGGATAGGGAGTCTGTCTCACATATAATCCAGCATTTCCTCTCCACTGTCTCTACATGCACGCTTGGTGTGAGGGATTGCTGTTGAATGAGCGAGTCGAAGCAATCAGCTGGTTTTCCCTAGATAGAAAACTTTAAACCAGCCTGTATGATCTGCATGATCAGCCTGTATGATCATCTCTGTTTCTTGAGATGACATGTTTTGTGAAATGGCTCTATATAAATAAACTGAATTGAATTGAACCGAATTCAAAGTGCAGTTTCCAAAGCCCTGTGATATTTAAAATGTTCCAGCACTGTCTGCTTTTCAGAGGATGTTCTCTGCTGTTTAGGCCAAGAACTCCACCAGATATCCTCTAAAAGCTGATTCAATTAGTGTTGAATTCTGTGGGGGGGCGGTCCAGGGAACTGACTTCTCTAAAACGAAGGAACGGTAGAGTTTACTTTAAAAGATGTGATGAAGAGCCTGGAGGCAGAGAGGAGGGAATAAAATGGACACATTCTTTGTTTTAGTTCATTCAGCTGTGATGTTCTACAGGCTGTTCAATTCATTGCAGCACGTTAGAAAAACTATGATCTAAACAAGACGAGTATCTAAAGTATCTAAACAAGGTGATATTGAAAACCAGTGCATTTCATCACACATATATAATATGTTTAAAAAAGTTTATAGTCAAAAGAAGATGAAGAGTCATGGACCCCCTGGAGGGGCACTGAACTTCCCTCCCTGTTTGAGGAATATAGACTTGTGGACCAAATTAAGAGTCAGGACAAAGATACTGAGAAAAAGATGGGTGTCTCACATATAATCCAGTTTTATTTCCTGCCTGAAACAGCTTTGAACATTTTGGAAATCCTCCCACAGACAAAGGGGGCTGACTGAGTGTTTTTGGCCTGTGCTTCTGTTTTCTGGTGCGTACAAATGAGCCAGAGAGAGATTGACAGGTGTCTGGATACCCAGGGCCCCTCAGACAGCTGTGAGGGCAACACTGCAGGGCATTAGGCCTGATAGAGGGCTGATTACAGAACATTAGAGGTGAAGGAGGGAGAAGGGGCACAGCTGTTCCTGCTAACTATTATTACTCACAAAGCAGCCCCCAAAGGGAGACTTTCTGCAGAGATACTTCACACACCTGTGGTCTCCTGCTGTGCAAACAGTCAGGAACGTTAGCTGATGGACAAAATGGCTGCTGTTCCTAGAGGATTACTTAAAAAAAAGGTTGATAAAAAAAAAAACAATAACCAATTAGAAATGGAAAAAATGTCACTAGACATGTCTAATTTAAACAAAGGGTTAAAAAGGAGCACGTAGAAGATAAGAACCAAAGTCCAGTTGCCTAAACTGAACTTTTCTAGCTTGACCATGACCTGGATGTCTGAGAACCTTCACCGATAAGAAAACCAAACTATTTCCTGGGCCTCTAATGTATCTCAGCATTTGATCATCTAAGTCTTCCCACACCAGTTAAAACCTTAATTATCCAAAATACTCAGAAAAGAATAAACTCCTTATTGTTATGAGCTGCTCTATAAACACAGTCCCTTTTAGCCACTTAGCCTATGCAACATATTTTTCCAATCAGTTCATCTTTATACAGTTTTTTAAACTGGTATACATTTCTGTTTTGTTAAATAAAGTCTACCCCACACACTGAAAAGAATGCATTGTGTTTTAAAATTTCCATTTGCCAGTTTCTTGCTTTGAACATAAATTCTACGGTTTTAAATTTCCCACTTTATGTATCATCCCGACTGTTTTCTGTTGTGGTATTTATAGTGACTGTAGGTTTGTTTTATACAGTTTGTCCAAAACTTTCCCACAGTAAGTCGGGTAAAAGGGTATTACATACAATGAAAACGGATTTGTTGTCCAGAAAATAGACAATTCTCCTCTATTCGCCAACATTCTCTGTTAGTTTGATTTCACTCATCTGTGGTTTCCAGCTGAATCTATCATCCATTGTAAGAATAAGAAATTAGATTTTATGGGCTCATTCTAAATCCACACAATTTTGATTTCACTGTTTTCATTTTTAATATAGTTTCCAAATTCCATCAATTTTATCTGAATTTAGTAGTAATGTAAAAAATGCTGAATGTCTTTACCCATACAACATTTATGAGTATCATCTGCAAATGTGATAAATTTGACCAAGTTTGATACTTTTTCTAGATCATTTATATACAAAATAAACAATTTGGGGCCCAACACTGGACCCTGGGGGACACCATAGGCTATGTCTGCTCAACATTAAACTAAGTTCCTACAAAAGAATAATTTCAAACTTCACAGAGCTTTTAATCGATTGTCCCAGCAGTTTTTTCTCACATTCTGGATGTTTGAGCTCCAACATTTACTTCATGATCCATTGCTCCGGACTCTTTGACATTCGACTGTGTGCTAAAGGGCTGTTTCAATATTTAGTTTAGTAACCCATTAGTTGTTTTGACAACAGGACCAATTTAGGTCAAAACTATTTTAAAATCTGGGAAATTTATAAATGTAATTTTTATACCTCAACTGGATTACTCTTTAGGCCCCCTGGTTTTATTTTCTATTTTAATTTGCTAACTGTCTTTATTGGTATAAACTTAACATTTTTCAATAAAACTCTACATTTTGGAGGATTTAAAATTTTTTTTCTTAATAAAGGTCTTTTATGTTTCCCCCCAATCTTTAAACTTGATGGACTTCAGTTCATAATGAATTCATTTAGGTTATTTTCTGATTTTCTTTTGTATGAATTTATTTATTTTATTCATCTTTTATATTTTTTGACAAAGCAAGCATGAATTCTTTAGGATGTAATGGGAAAATACATCCTAATTATTTTGAATACTTTTGCACAGAAAAAACTAAAACAAATTAATCTACTAATTTAGGCACACGTGGAATATTAACTCCTCCATAAAAATCTAATTTGGATTTAGATTAGACCAATAGAAGTGTTTTTCCTTATGAAAAAAAGTCTATGCAAAAAACAGGGACTGAAGACAGAAAAGTTTGTCCAAATTTGTGAATATTTGGTTTGTTTGCTAAGGATCTCTTTGCAGGGAGTAAATAAAGCAGGGAGCTTATGTCCTGTGAAGGCTTAGAGGTCCTTGGTTTGAATACCACAAACATTTTGGGAATTCTTAACCCAATAAGGCTCCTGTGAGTCGCCTTGTTTCCTTAAAGAAGATGCACTAGACAACATTCATTGGAAACATTTGAAAGAGTTTATATTTCCATAAAATCATGCTGTTAATTTTTGGACACTGAGGACGGATCTCCATGTTTCTTCTTACCATTTTTACTGGGGCAGAAGGTGCAGAAGGCCTCAGTGCTGCTCTGAAATTTGCTTTGAAAAACCTCCCAGCGCAGCTAACTTCACAGGACACCTCCCACAGAGGTGTGCCTTGCTGCACCCCCCACTGTGTGAATGCACAAAAGACCAGAAAAACAGAACTGAGGCTCACATTGGAAGAGGAACCAACATGAAAACGGAGACCTAAGGCTAGGTACTGATGGTTGAGATTTCAGGACTGAATTGCTGCAAAACAGACAGTTTGCAATATCTCTTGAGTTTCACAAACCTTGTTTAGAGAGTTAAACAGATTGGAGGAGGAGAGTGCTTCCCTTGATGTGGGGGACTTGAACAGAGGAACAGCTCTGGCACTACAACAGGGAAAGAGATTCTAACTAAAATAAAACAAGAGGTCCTTGATGATTTTGATCATTTAATGTGTTTACTGTTCAATAAAGGAAGATGCACCCCATCTGCGGCAGTATGTTTTGAACTGATATAAAGCTAGAAACAAGCTTTATTTCACTAAGGGTTTAAACACTGATTTAATGTCAATTTTTTATGTCTTCTGTCATTTCAATACATGTTGATTACCAAATTGCCCAAAAGTAATTTAATGGAATTCTCCTTTCTGCTTTCTGCTGACTCATTCATAGAAGATTAAGAATCAATTAACTAAAGGTTATTGATGTCTGATTAAGCAAACCATTTAATAAAACATTATTGTGCCGAATACTGTTTTATTCAAACCTTGGATTTTCATTCAGAATTGTTTTGGAAACATCCCAGTTGCTCTAAATAAGCCAAAGCTAATTTGATCATATTTCAAATTCTTCAAGATAAACTTTGGTTCTCAAACATAAAATCCATACTAAATTGTGATATTATTTCACTGATTTTGATTTTCAACCATGTTTTTCTTTGTACATAGTAGCTTAGTTTTAGTTGAGTTTCACTAGTTTCTAGTCAAGAGTGTTAAACTGAAATATGTGTGACTTGGATCTGAATGATTGTTATTAAAAAATTCTTATATTTTGAACAAAAGTGAATTTATTCTATATATGTGCAGAATTATCTGTTTGACCAGGATTTGAGCTTGATTAACACTTTCAGTTATTGTTCTAACACGCAGCCAGTAGGAATATATGACAGTCCAAGTAATATTTGAGTAAATAAAACATATTTACAATCCCTACCGGGCAGGTAATAAATAAATTAAAATATCAAAACAGTTTATTTCAAACCTAGACTTAGAACCATGATCCGAGAAGGTCTGGGTGCCAGAAAGCAGTGAAATACATCCTTTTTTATACTTTTAAATAAACCTGCACTTATACATAGGTTTTCTGTCAGTTTTATTTAAATTCAATTTATTTTTAGTTCACAAAACATGTTACACATTAAATTCTATTCAATTCATTTAAATAATCCTTATTATAGCAGCATTCGTTGCACAGCACAGTAGGAAAACAAGCCCATGAATGAAACATGAAGAAGACACGGATGCACACATACAGGCAGAAAGACACATCAAGTCAGTTAATGAAGTTTAAAATAGCAGGGAAAATATTTTTAAAATCTATTTGTTCATCACCTTGAAAAGAAATCTCTCTATCCAAAGAAAAAGAACTGGAACTCATATTAGCTAGACAATCCTGTTGCTCCAATGTCTGTTTTACTTTTACAATATACCTGGTTTTATGTAAATGAGCAATACCCCTAAAATAGTTCTTGCAATTTTTGAACACAAATGAATAACATTCAGAAGTCTATTCCAGTCTATAAGAGTTAAAACACCAAACCAAAACACATCAAAGGTGAGAACACACTCGGTCAAACAGAAATATGACATACCAATAAATAGAGATTTATGCATATATTTACACATTTCTATCCGATCATCCAGGGGTTAGGGGTTGGGTTAAGGTCAGGCAGATTAATTCCAGATGAGGAAATCCAGCTGATTGGCTCCAGTCATTGGCTTTGTAGGATTGGTCCCTCCTCGATGAGCAGGTAGAGACAATAGACAGTCATTTGCATCATGTCGTTGACTCTGCAGCAATCCTTGAAACTCAAAGCGATGAAAGATTAGAAAAAAACATTTTTTGTGATTTGGCAAATAATATATTTTGTAATCCATCTGTATTTAAAGCAATATAAAATCCTCTTTTTCAACAGAATTTAAGAGGAGAAGGAATAAATATATGCTTCCTGAATTTTTTCCAGTCCCATAACTGATTAAAGCTTTAGTTTTGGGGCAGCGCTTTAAACAGGAGCAGGCTCCAGATAATCTTGCCACAAACCCTTGTTGGAGATTTGCACGGGGCAAAGAGGCAGCTGGTGGAGTCATGGCGTGGCATTGCAGTGCACCCGCACTAATCCACCGGAGAATCTGAAGGCGGCAGCGGCAGTCACTTGAGGGTCAAAATGGAACCAAACAGTAAACAGCAGCAGACATTCAATTAGCCAAACGTTACAGAGAGATTAACAACTTAGTTTTCAGGACTTAGCTTGTCATCGGCACTCTGGGAATATGGTTTGTGACATTTTGAAGTGATCAGAACACTTTCAGATGTTGTCTCAGGAAATGGAGAGTGTGACGGGGAAACCACAGTCATGTTTGTTTTCCTGAACATGTGTGTTTGAGAGGCCTGCTGAAGGCTGGAACATGGCTGCTTCCACTGTAAAAGAAAAAAGAAGCTGCATGGATTCATAAGCGCACAGGTTGCATGCGGTCAGATTTGTCTGGTTGAGTCTGCGTCTTTGTCAGATCAGATCTTCAATTCAAGAAGGCAAACAGCTGCTCTGATTAAAAATAAATCACACTCAGCATTTCTCTAAACCCTGGAATAACTAATCTGGACTGGGACATGAATTATGCATGAGGGCAAATGTAATAATTTCATCCATAAAAGGATTTGCTTAAACACATTAAACCAAAGTCTTGAAAACACTCAAAGAAGATTGTTTCAGCACAATACCCCTGTAGAGATATTAGTTTAAGAAGTTGCTGAAAATAAACCTCATCATGAGGCATTGGGGCCCAGTCTGAATATGTAAAAGTATGGTGGATGAATATTTCCTGTAGGAAGAAGACCTGATTGGACTTGGCCTGGACTTGCACAGATGCGGGTTTGATCTACAGCTGTTCTGCTCAGTTTAGTCAAATCCATCTGAGCCAAGCCTTCACCTCTCTGCCTGGCACAGCTTGGACCCCCTCTGGCTGTGTCGGTGGGAGCGCTGATGTAATGGCTGGTTAGAGTCAGGTGTACAGGGCTGCCTGAGGCCGTCCCTGGGTGCACTTCCGCCGTCACTGATGCTTTTTGACAGAGAAGCTGGAAGGAGGAACCTATCAGAATGCTTAAGCAGTTGAGTTTCTCCTTTGTCAGAGTTAAAGAGAAAATCAACAGGCACACAGGTTACGGGCCCGACAAGATTAAAGTTTTTACACGAGCAGCTGTGAATGGAGCACCAGAAGAGTCACTGAAAAAGAAACACAAGTATTTCAAATTTAACTTTTAAAGAGGCGTTACAGAGTCTTCTAATGATACTGCCCCCTGTGGCCAAAACACATAATTGCAGCACTCATCTGTTGGTTCTCATAGCTCACGCTCATACTGAACAGTTTTTTTCTTCTTCATCTGGAGTTGCTATTGGTGTCAGAATTGAGCTGGATCCTGGTTGCATCTTAGTATCCACAAATTCCATCTTGAATGTAACGTTTCGATTGTTTGCTAGGTTGGACACATTTAACACCATTTAGTTTGCATACTTGTCGCAGTCTGAAGTATTTTTTTTCCAAGTAAGAATATAAATAAATCTCACCTTGCTTTTTCTGTGATCTCAGTTTCTTTTACTTCTAACAAGTTTCATTATTTCTGACTCTAGATTAGAAAGGAATAAATGCAGACCAGGCTTTGTAAAAACAGCACAAAATTAGCTCTTTAAATCAACCTTACATCATTAGCTACATGTTAGATAAGAACTTTAGCGTCATCAGACACATGGTTTTCTGATATTTGATATAAAAGTTGATATGATATAAAAGTTAGCTTTTATATCTCTACTTCTTTTTCTAAGTCTGCTTTTATCTCCTTGAACCAAAGTCTTCCTAGGCAGATGGACGCTCACACTGAGCCTGGTTCTGGTTCTGCTGGAGGTTTCTTCCTGTTCAAAGGAAGTTTTCCTTTCCACTGTCACTGCATGCATGCTTGGTGTGAGGGATTAGTGTTGAGTCAATGAGTCGATGAAATTAGCTTAGATAGAAAACTGTTGACTGATCTGGCTGTGTGATCCTTTTTAATTAGTTCTGTATAAATAAACTGAATTGAAATGATCTTATTTTATTGGACAACCATTTCCTTAGACTGAAGATTTATTAACCCTGAAGGCTGTAACTGAAGAGTTACCTTTGTAATTATTTAAAGTGGTTTTATTTTTTTCCCTTGTTGCGCCCATTAACTGTGTTACCCTGGGTAGAAAGTCATAATCACCTAAATCAAGAACTGCTGCTGCCTCCATCTAAAAAGGGGGTTACCATTGGGCAGAATATGAAAGCATTTTGTGAATTTGAATTTTCAGGCAAATTCAAAGCTAAATAAAATTCCTTTTTCTTCCAAAGAAGAAAGCAAGTAGTTATAGAAAATAAATAAGTTTTATTATCCCCTGACACTGATTTTTATTTTTCAATTTGTCATAAACAATCACAACATCTCAGGGTCCCAGTGTTTTTGTGTTTTTTACTCTTCCCTCTTCTTCCTTTAGATGGAGTCTGCGGCTGTGTTTGGAGCGGCTCTTGCACGGCTGTTTCCGATCTGCTCATTAGTGGGGTTTTATTTTCCGCTGACTGCCGATACACCAGTGCCTGAGTGTTAGCCTTCAATGGTATTTAGTGCCCTCCAGCGTAAGACCAAGTGCCTAAGAACCTTTTTTGATTTGTTGTTTTTTCTTCTATCTCAAAAGGTGCCCGATTTTTCCAAGGAGCTTTGTGGGATCTCTGTTGAAGCCCTTGTAAGATTATACCCTGTATTTCTTCGACGCCGTGGATGTTACCCACTGGTTGCTGCTCCCAGAAAATATTCCTTCCTGCAAACACATCTCTTAAACCAAGTTCTCCGTGGGCAGTCACAAGCGTCCTCGATCCCTTCAAGTATAGTCAGCCTGCTCGCCCTCCTACACAGTTCAGCTCCGTGTTCATCCTCTCAAATCACCAGATCTGATGTACTGGAGGCTAAAATATTCTCTGTGGATGCCTGAGGACCGACTTGGAATAAACCCTGACAAGTTCTCACCCTCCGGATTAATTCTAATCATCGCTACAGTAAGTAAGACCCACTCTTTATTTATCCTCCTCTCCATCATTTCCGATTAAAACTGAACTCACCAACATCATTATTTCCTCAGAGAGACAATTGCCAGGGTATTGCTCTCCGAGTGGAGGATTCCTCAGTTCTTTGTTAGAATCTTTAAATAAACCTTTAAATTGCATCTATCTGCTGCGGTGTTCTGCTTTTGGGCTAAGTTTAAAAACCCATTATGACACAATAATTATTGCATTTATTTTAATGTTTTACTAAATAGAACCCCAAAAAGTTATATATATTTACAAAGTGGAAAAAAGGGAAGTTTTTCTTGCAGGCAAAGAATTGAGAGCATCTATGATGAGCAGTCTGAGGCAGTCATTGAACGCAGCATTAGAAAGTGCTTCCAGGTGATGTGAATAAGGTGCAAAGAAGCTTCAGTGTTTGTTGTCTTCATTATCAGTAAGGTTAAAAACTGAAGTTAGAGCCGATGTGAGACATTATTTAAAAAGCTTTGTGAAGACGTTCAGGCTGCTAGAGAGGTTAGAGAGAGAGTGAGACTTGAAGCTGAGAACAGGAAGGCTAAATGAAGAACGGCGACATTACTAGGTTTTAACAATCCGTTCTTCAGCTTATGGCTTTCATGGATAACACTGGATACTGAATGCCCTTAGCATTTTGGAAACAGAGTTAAGGACCAATAACACTCAGACATAACATTATGACCACCCAAAGTTAAAGTAAATTAAATTAATAATCTTTCCATCTCGGCACCTGTTGGTTGGTCGGATGTATCAGGGAACAGGAACCATCATGGGACTATTCTGTCTTCAAATTTGATGTCTTACATTCAGAAAACAGAGGAAAGAGTGTAAGGATTTAAGTCCATATAACATGGACCAATGTTCTCAGATTCACAGCAGATCTGATGATTGTAGAATAAGACTAAAAATGCCTTCTTCTGACTTAAATGGTTGTTATTGTTATCTAAACCATCTCGAGCTGTTTACCCTTTTCGATGGACAGATTTTTGGCCAAATAATCTGCTCAATAATGTTTCTTCTGTATTGCAGGAGTGTGTTAAAAAAGAACCAGTTTTTTAGACTAAGAATCTTAAAGAAGATGGCGGTGCTTAAAAATGTCTTAATCAGACTGTATTCTCAGTTCTCTATGTTCATTAGTCTGGCTCAGAGATGACTGCAAGTCATTATTAGACAGTAAAAAGAAGTCACCCATCATGTTATCATCAGGCTCCGAGGACCTCACAAGAAGGGGTTTATTTAGGGCTAAAACTGAAAAACATTTTCCTTTGATGTTAAACTGTTAAACTGAGAAAGAAATTTCCCTCCAGAATCAGTAAAAACATATGGACAATTTCTTTAAGAAGAAAGGTTTGCATTCTGAAATATAACTGATCTAAATGACACTTTAATGGTCGGAACTGACCATGAATTATTAATGATTCATTTAAAGTGGTTTTTGGCTCTGAGCCGCCAAACATAACTTCTTTTTAGGGGAACTACTGGACAGGAATGTAAAGAGCATCCTGACTATGTCAGGAATGTCACCTATGATGTTTATTATTTTGCAGTCTAAAGCTCTAATCACTAATTTAACATTACTGTAGAGAGGTTAAAATGCCAAATCTTTAACAAGTAATTTTCTAGCTACTGCAGGACGACCACATGGTGTAACGTTGACTCTGCTGCTGGCATAAATAAGAGACAAGATCTTCTTATTACTCCCGTACATCTTCTTTTTATGTAAATCTGTAAAAAGAGTCGATGGTAGGCCATAGTGATACCAGCAGGTCAAAGGTTAACGGAAATGTTGCCAAACATCATGATCGAGCCACCGTTAGCCCAGAGTGGGAAAAAGGGAAGCTGCTAATCCCCACAGACCGACTTAGAAGGAGCAGCTCCATCGTTTGAATACAGAGATAGATTCTGGGGAAAAAAGGCCCAAAACAAGAAGGAGAAGAAACAGGAAGGGGAGGGGGGAAGGCTAGAGATAGATTAAACAGATAAGAAAATTAAAAGCAGAGGCCCAAACACCTTGTGACCACAACATAAACCCGATCCTCAGTCAGCCTCAATCTCCTCTTTTACCTTCACCTTAAACTGTGTGAATTTGGCACATGGCAGCAAACTGTCAGTCAGTAACTATTACTTTCAGCATCTGCAGGGTTGATGATGAATTCTCATTATGCATTAACTGCCTCTGTAGCCCACTGAGTAGCCTGTCCTGCTTGAGTGGACACCTGTCACTTATTCTCTCTGCTTGTTTATCTTAATACAGCGAAGCACACAGACCGCTGGCAGGACGTTTGGTGCCTCCACCCCTGGTCTCCGGCTATTCATGCACAGCGAAGATAAACAGGAATCATTCAAATATTTACTACTGTGAAAATAAGTCAAACATGCAGGATGTGTGTGTGTTCATGTGTGTGCTAATAGAGAGGACGACCATCGTGTGATTCTAGCATCTCCTGCATTTTCCTCCCTAATTTATCGGATCTTACGGCACACATTGGAGAAACCATTGCACACATCTGGACACGTTAACATTGGCACACAGTGAATCCAATATTCATCACTGCAAGCTGTCACATAATGGGCTTTCTCAGTAGAAATAGTTCAACAGCTGACAGAGTTGTCAACACACGGCACATTTCCTCCGCTGATGGCAAAAGGAGAACAGTAGGAAGAACAGAACAAAGCCTTTAAAATCAAATTTGGTTTCATTAAACACATGGAGCATAAAGCAGTACTCAAAAATATTCCTAAAACACAGCATGTTGTATTTTAAATGAGTCATGTCCTAGAAATTGGACCTTTTCATGTTAAAAGGTGTGTTTTGGTGTTTGGCTTCAGTTAAAATCTGCCAGACAATCTAGAGAGTGAAAGTAGCTTTTTTTGTATGCTAAAACCAGAAAAGCAATGATTTTGGTCATCTTTCCTGACTTACGCCATTTGTGGAAGGATGCCATCATTAGCCGACATTTCTATCATCACTCCTGTCTATATTCCACCAAAACAGGTGATTCCACCTGCAGGCAGCCAGTAAGTGTTGCTGTTTGTCTAACTTTTTACCTGCTGTGTTAGAAAATTGAGGTAAATTAAGAATGACTAAATGCTAATGTTGCTAATGCTTCATCCACATGAACACACATGCATACACACAAGTCAAATTCTCTGAGCGAACCCTCGCAAAACAATAACAAAAAGTACTGGAAAAGCACTTGCAGAGTGCAGAACTCCACCAAGCAGCTTGTTTGTTCGTTTGTTGTGACAGTGTCGGGCGGATTTTACTTAAATTTCACAGAAGGGGCGTATTATCTGGATCATCTCCAACATTTAGTCATTTGTCAATAAGCCCCTTCTGTGAAAATGTGAGCAAAATCCGTCCAACGCTTTTCAAGTTATTCTGAAAACAAACAAACAAACTAACACTGATGAAAACATAACCTCCTTAGTAGAGGTAATAAACTGCCGTCTAAATGAGCTCTATTCAAATTTATACATAGAGCTCCGCAATTTTGCTTTTCCTTTATTTTGAACTTTCAAAAGTTTGTTTAAAACTTAAAAATTTCAGTTGGATGCAGCAACTGTTGGTCTGCATCCATGTTCATGCATACGAAGCACATAAAGGTGTTTTGGTGCCATAAATGATAAAATTGTGTTTAAATGATCATCAAACATCAACAACCTGTTTTATCTGGATTTCAATGATTTTGTTTATCCAACTAAAAAACCTGTATAATGTTCCTTACAGAGTTACACTTTGATCAAAGCTTCTTGTTGCCTCACTCAAAATGTAACATAAACATTGCTGGATAATTTGCCATTTGCTGTGACAAGATTGGCAGATTTTAATATTTTATTTGAGGTATTATCATGTTTTCAACAAGGTTGAAGCAGAAGGTTTGGAAAATCTCTACTAGAGTCTGATTAATCTGAATTCACCATCAAAGGACTTGACATTTTGTTTAATAGTTTTATACTATCATACCAGCTGTGCAAATACACATTTATATGACATCTTCTGCAGGTCACCTTTGCATACCTACATTGGTGCAAAATGAAAGGCCAGACGATGCACTAATTTTCACTGAGAACTTTCAGGAGATCAAAATCAGACGTGAAGTAGCAACCTGAAATAATGTGATGGAGATTTGATTTATGCAGTGGAGGTGCTATGTAGAAAAATAATCTGTAAACTCATGGGACACCACTTTGTCTGAGGCTTCATATTTCCATGGACTATGGCGAGCTCCGGAGCTCAGGTGAGACTGATGACATGAACAGATTAACAGAACATTTGCAGCTGTAAAGCAAGGTGGCGGTAGCACCATGTAATGAGGCATGTTATGGAGGTGGATTACATGAAGATTATGATATATGGAAGAAGATCTAGCTTCAAAAATCTCAGACTTCACCTCTGTGGTCAGAAAAATCAGTTCCCTATGCAATCCCTTCATGATGTTTTTATTTACTTTCTAAAACTTGATGTTTTAGAAAATAATGGTTGCTTCCCCTCAAGGTTTATTCAACATTTTATTGCTTTCCTCAACTGTCTGTAACGTGTTTGGATTAACTACGGAGTGGAGATCTTCACAGCTCTTTAAATTAGTGGGAGGAACCTTGTCTAGATCAGAACAGGGCCAACATCGAGCTCTGAGAGCTTTTATGGTTGTTCTTGTTCTCATCTTTGCAAAGATAAAGTGCCGACTGAGAGATTTACCACCGATCTCCTTTATTTAACTGGAATGCAGTTGAATACTTTTCTTCTGCAATGCAAAACTTGTACTTGAGCAAGACTGAGACTTAAATCTTAAGCCAGTTGAAAAATATGGATGATCTTAAATCAAGTCTTGCAGCCCCACAGTGAAAAGGGGTTTAAAATCATAAAAACATATCAGATATAATATAGGGATGACATTTGCTTAGCATCATTTAGTGGGACGACGTTTGAGCCTTTGTGCATCATTTGGAGCATTTCTGGATAAAAGAATAAAAAATGTAAAGCTAAAAGGATGTTAATCAAAGTTGCTTCCTCATTTTTTCACTGATTATCAGCTCTTTATGCTGATTGGTGGATGAAACAGAATCTATTAACGTCCTTTTCATCAAACATTCAGACTAAAGGTAGACATGGTGACGTATGCCTGAGGTGAGCAGCTTTCAATCATGCATTTCTTTATCACAGTTTGAGAATGCTTTGTTCCCAAATTTCCAACCTCTTTCAGAAAATACTCTTTAAACTCTCTTCCATTTTCCTCTTTAAGGTTCATTAGATGTAAACGGTTCCTTCTAGCAGTTTCACCTGCTGGTTGTTTGTCCCTCTCTGGATTGTGTACGTGTTTCTGCCCAGGTCTTCTCTCTGCATGAAGCCGCCCTATTAGCTCACCTGCTCAGCAACAATGGCTGCCATCTCCACAGTTACGCTAAATTAACCCACAAGCAAACACACATCCTCATATAGGGGAAACCAGCTATTGGGTGATGACAGCAAAGATACGATTCCAGCGCCGTCTGCAAGGTAACCATGGTTGTCTGGTGATGCCAGCAGGGATAACATTCACAGCTTTCATCGCGTGTGTGTGTGTGTGTGTATTAACCCGCCACCCTATCCATCGTCTTCAGTGGAGATCTGAGGAGGGCAGCTGAATGGAAGTCTGGCTGATATCAAACTAAACTGTTTTGTTGTTTTTATGTCTGTCAGAACTCATTGAAATGCATCCTTTCATGAACAAAACGAAAGGAGAAAGAAAATGAAACGGAATAGATTTACAAACTTTTTCTCCACATCAAGCAATATCCCACACACCTTAGTGTCCAAACCATTAGCTGTTTTTTTTTTTTTTTTACATGATTTTTTTTCACACTGGGAGGAGGAACACAGCATGGAGTCTTCCTCCAACAGGTGCTGAGATTCTGCTATGACGTCCATTTAAGTTGCAACTAAACCAGCATTTTAGTTGGAAATCCAATTGTTTAGGTCTTCTGAGACTGTGTGGTGTTTTTTTAACCTTAATAAAATAAAGATATTTGGATGACAGCATTGGGACAATCAAAACAATTCAACCAAGTTGTCAATTCAATTTTCATTTTTTTAATTTATATAACGCCAATTCACAACACATGTAATCTCAAGGCAGTTTACAGAGTCAAGTCAGTCAGATCTTACAATCAGAAACCAGCTGATTGCATCGAATCATTGACTCAACAGCAATCCCTCACACTAAGCATGCATGTAGCGACAGTGGAGAGGAAAAACTCCCTTTTAACAGG
>JAUZNJ010029389.1:0-15460 GCA_034780135.1 Jordanella pulchra | reverse complement strand
AGAAAGAAAGAAAGAAAGAAAGAAAGAAAGAAAGAAAGAAAGAAAGAAAGAAAGAAAGAAAGAAAGAAAGAAAGTCATTGTCATTTGTAAAAACAAATCAGGTTTTTCTCTCCTTGTTTTTTCACCAGTATCACTATATCTGGTATCTCTGTATAGCATAGCTTAATTCTTATCATAGCTGCATATTCAGGAAATCTGTTGTCTGGATGTAAAGAAATATTAAAACTAAAACTGAGTCCAACCCAAAGACTCAGATGTATAACGATCACCACAGGCAGAGGATAATGGATCCTTTGTGCTGGTGAGGCTGAATAGCGTAAACCAGAGGTGGTGTGAATGTGGAAATAAGAAAACACAGCAAAGCAAAAACAGATCTTTATCTCTATAAAGAGATGCTGTCATCTGTTGGATCACCACAACTGTTACAAATATAAATCCCTAAAGTTTATTAAAGGGGACTGAACAGCATAGAAATAGGGATGGGTATGTGAGAGTAGGAGGGAATGAAGCTCTGAAAGGTTAGGAACATGGAATCAATGAAGTCTTTGTTAACAAGGGCTGACCTACCCCCCCGCCTAAATAAGACCATGGTTGCTCCAGTTGATCCTCACTTCACTGCTCAGGATGTCTGTTTATGTTTTAGGTGCTCCAGCCAGCAGCCTCCTCACACTCCAGCTGAGATAATGGGGAGAAAATCTTCCCCTCGGCCACAAAGAGGGTCCCTATAAAAACCCATCTTCTAATACCTATTCTGGTACCAGAATATCTTGTCAATACCTTTATTTAAATGTACTTAAAGTATGCTTTTTATAGAAAGAATAGTAAGAAAAGTAAAAAACAGCTAGACAATAAGTGTGCAAATATTCCAAATCAGGTCAATCCATACAGTATGGTCAGGAAGTGAGGAGCAAATAAGTTCTCCAATTGAATAAAACGAAATAAATTTAATGTGAAACGATGTTCTGTGTTTTTTTTTTTTTATTCAAAATATATATGCTGCATTTTGTGCTTTTATAAATGCCTTTTTGTTGCTGTTTTAAAATCCAATTCCATCCAAATTCCTCCACTAAGATGTTTGAGAGAGGTTTAAGAAACGCCGTGTAAAAAGCTAAGAACCTGCCATATTCAATGAACTGCTAGATTACAAAAAATAATCTTCATCTTCTGTGCTCTGGGCTCAAACAGCATCTTAAGCAAAAGTTGGAGCAATTTGATCTGATCCACGGGGCGAGATGGACTTGTTTCCGTCTCCATGTGTTTTGTGCAACCTGACACAAAAAATGCAGCAAATATCACATCCAACACAGCAAATAAAATAGCCTTTTGAGTTCTTTTTCATAAAGCAAAGGTTCAGGTTTTTTGAGTTCCCAACGTCTCTCTTATATGTGAAGGTTGGATTGCACTGTGTTGTTGTTGTTATGCTGAGCAGATGAAGATCATGAAACAACATCAGTGCTTAAATGACTCACATCTATGCTTATTCTCCCCATTTTTCCTCTTCAGATATCTGAGTGACTGTTTTTCTTCCCTTAAGCGTGCCAAACATCTGTCTTTTTCTCATCCCTCTCTCATTGCCAATCTTAGCAAAAAGGAGGATTACATGGGAGAAAAGGAAAGGTAGGAAAGGCAGAGATACAGAGAGATTATCCCTCCAGATTTCTACTTGAGAGGTCATCAAGAGTAGTCAGCTAACACTGGAGAGGAAGGAATTTGGATAATCAGCAGTCAGAGGGGTCTAAAGGAAGGTGACTGAGACCATCTCAGCCAAAGGAAGAATAATGGAAGTGGAAAAAAAGGAGACGACTAAATAAACCTTAAATTCACATGTGGAAAAAAGGATTAGATCATTTTATATAAGTTTACTTTTTTGGCTCTAGAAGATTGGTTTGAACAGATGGATGTGAAAACTGAGGTAAGCTACAGATTTTATGCCATTACAGCAACACATAGCAAACACACTCGAACATCCTGCATCTTTGAAATAATCACATTACACCACATTTTTACTGACAAAAGCGCTTTAGTTCACTAATTGGGTTGGAGTTCAGTCGTGTTAGAATGTTGGGGAAAGTTTGGAAGAAAATGTATTTATTTTTTTAAATGTAGTAAAGAGCCAACAATGCATGATGGTGATGGAAACATTGGAGCACAGTTTGGTTTCTGAACTTTATTTTTTGTTTACTCTTGGTGATTGTGTAAAATAGGAGTTTTTTATTTCTTGGGGAAAATCTGTTGGTTTTCTCTCAGACTGCTTGGTTGGAATATCAACACAATACATGATATTTACAAATAAATAAAGACAGAGATACAGGATTGGTACCAATGTCAGTGTGAATAGTTCAAAGGCTACTTCCCCCAATGTTGATTTATTCGGTTTGTTACATCTTCTGTCTCTGAAACAAATGCTATTAAAAACCAAGGTAATACACCTTCATTAATGATTATCACAATTTTAAAGATAAAACCTTCAAACCAGTGTGACTGACATGGAAAATCATCCTTAACTGAATAACAAATGTTTTAATCCACAGCTTGATTACAATCAGCCCCTGTTATGTTAAATAATGTCCAAAAAAATTATTGGGTTGTTTTGGCTACTAAAGACATCCATATAAAATACAGGATAGGGAACATATTGGTCTCATGTAGCAAAGTTGTTCTGGCCCAGTTCTGGCCAAAACAATCAGATACATTTAACCCAGGTGTTACATTTGGCTCATTTAAGAGACACAACAGCAAGTCATTACAACTTGTTTTTATATCAGATGCCCTTCCTGATGCAACCAGATTTGAACCCCACGTTCAAGTCAAAGACTTAAAACACCAAAAGAACAAAAAGAACAAAATCACTAAATCTTTGCAGCTTATCTTACAGGTGGTAAACTTCTGAAATAACTCTGGGACTTTCATTATGCTCCTTTAAACAGCTGATCTACATCAACAGTAGTGATACACTTCTACAAACACCCATATAATTTTGAACAACCATAGATGTGGTGAAGAAGTGTACTTGTTCCAGTCTTCATCTCTTCAAGAAGGGACAGAGCAGACTGTATTTCTTGAGGAACTTTAGGTCCTTTAGTTTTTGAAGCTGTTAGTTATACTCCTGCATCATCTCTACAGAGGAAAAGTATCTGCTGCTGTGACTTCAAAAATCTGCTGTACCGGATTTAGTGTATCTTCTGTTAAAAGGGAGTTTTTACTCTCCACTGTCATTGCCTACATTGCCTACTGTTGGTGTGAGGGATTTCTGAAGAGTCAATGACAAAATGCAAAGGAATTTCACCGCCACATGCTCATCCAGGAGGAGTGTCTCGATGCTATAAGCTGGTTTGCCTTGATAGAAACTAGTGTGGTTTGAGTCTTTGACCTGAACATGGCAGACATGTGTTCAAATTCTGGTTGCATCAGGGAGAACATCTGGCATAAAAACAAGTTGTAATGAGTTGCTATAGTGTCTCCTAAATGGGTTAACAGCTGAAACAACTCATCAGATTTGGGCTTTTAGTTAATTAAATGATTACATTTCCTTATTAGGGTGGGATAAAAGCCCATTAAGTGGTCCAGAACTGGACTGAACTTTGCTATGTTGTGTAAATCATCCAGGCAACCCAACCAAAATTATTTCAAGAGGATGTCAACAGCTTATCCAGGGCCCATATAAGATAGAGATCATGATTCACCAATGAGTAAAGTAGATTTAAATAAAGGCAGTGGCATAAAGAATCCTGATCTTAATCAGAAAACCCTAAAGGACAATGTCTGGCCATCAGTTTGTGACCTTAGGCATAAAATTCATGTTACATGCTTCAGTCAACCAGAAACTCTCCTGCAAAGGAGAGACTTTGGCTCATCATCCTTGTTGCTGCCAAGGCTGGCAGAACTAGTTGTTGGGTCTACCCACATAGGGCCAGGTTGGATTAAAAAGGTTTTTTTTCTTCAATAAATAATCCCACCTTCTATATTTACTTGGCTGTGTTCTAGTGTGAGGTAATTTTTATTTATATTAGTTAAAACAAAGGCTAACTGTGAGGGATCCAGTACTGGATGTTAGCATACCTTCTCCACTGTTAGATTTGATTAGACTTCATCAAGAATCCTGGAAATTCATGTAAATGTCTCGTCAAGCAGAACTCCATTCCCATCCAGCCAAAACTAGTAATGGCTCCACATGTGAGTTTTATTATCCAACTATTATTGTTTCCAAAATGGCACAGGGCAGGTTTCTAATATGTTATTCTTATTTAGCTCTTGCTAGCTTAAAAAGGTCATAATATCTGAAGTGTTCCCAGATTTTCCTTTCAAAACAATTTCAACAACACACTGTTCCTCAGGTGGTTGACTGGTTTACTTCCAGAAAAATCAAAGTTCAGCAGTTCAACCCCAGGCCCAAAGTCTCCCTTGGTTTTTAAGTCTGACTTTAAAGAAAGGCACTACATACTCTATACAGAAGGCAGAGCTGTATAGTATATACATATAAAACATGTATGAGAATGATCAGGTATTCCTGACTGCAGCGGTTTTATTCTTTAGTACTTTTCTTGTCTTTAGTGTTAAATAAGCATACAGAGATGTTTGGCTGGGTATTCATCAGGTAGGTCTACATCTTTTCTACCACAGAAAATGTTACCAAATGTCCAAATTTATCTTCTTTTAACCAGTCACCCTTCTTTTAGTGAGCTGACTGCATGAGAGGTTCTGCAGTACATTATGCACCAGTCAGCTGAAGCAGATTTGTGTTACAGTAATACTTTCTCTGGAAGCCAGTGGAACCAAAGGGCTGCTATGGTGGAAAACTCTAGAGGTTTCAAATTGGTGGTAAAGAAACCTGCCCATTCCTTGTGCAGGCTATAGATTTAATCTCCTCCACCTTTTCCTGGGTTTTCTCACTCATCTCATGCTCATCGCTCTCACTCTGCTCTTGAATGCCAATGTGTTTGTGTATTTCTGTGTTTGCAGGTGATTCCACTAAAGCATAAGTAACAAATGATGCCCAGAGGCTCCTTACGCAGATACCATGACCACTTCATAAGTGTGCATGAATAGTCCCCCGGGCTGTTTTAAGGGTGAGCTCTAGGAGCGGCTCTCCTACTGGCTCCGAGATACGGACCTCTGAGACTGTGAAAGCTGACGGATCACACCAGGAATCCTGACTAGTTGAAATGATTAGTAGTCATCTGGCGACAGCCTATAGGTGTGTGTGTTTGGCTCCTAGCCTTTTAACCTGTTGCTCCTCAGCACTTTGACCAGGAACATCTGGGATTTGGATATGTTTAGGTATTTGTTTTTGGTGCTTATATGGTCATAGTCAAAAGAACTTTCTTTCTTTTCTAAACTTCTCTTTTCTGATCACAAGATTTAAATTTAGGACATTTTTCTAAAAATACATAGAACTTACCTTCCAAAAGTCCACTGAGTATTGATTGATATTAATTGTAGGTATACATTGATTTGAACGGCTCTCTTCAAGCCTCAGGAAGCATCTCTTTTATTTTTTTTTATTTCTCTTAAAGCTTGTCTCTCTTGATTGTTGTCTATTATCAATTTTCTCAATGTAAACATGATCATAGTCTATTTTCAGTTTTTGGAGCCATTCCTTGACCAATGGAGGTAAAACTGGGTTTTAAACATGACGGCTACATGTTTAACTCATCCTGGCCACTAAGAGGCGCTCTCACCCTCACCAACTCCCTTTCCTTGCTGTCCTCCAGCTCCTGTACGATTCTTTAACGTTAACCTTTAATGTTGACGTTGACATCGTAATATAAGTTAATAGTTATATTTTGGGCCCGTCAAAATTTAAAAAACATTTATTTGTATACTATTTTTTTCTACAGTGAAATCAATACCTAAATATTGCTCCACTATAGGCTCTATGAATGTAATACTTTTGAAAAATGAACTGTTTCGATAAAGTTTTAGCTATGACCTTTAATGAGCTAGATTATATTTGGAAGAACGTAGAGGAAGCTTTCTCCACCCACCCATAGAGCTATGGTGTGGCAGCATCGTGTTATGTGGGTGTAGAAATTAAACTAAAATTTCTTGAAAATCATTTCTCAAACATTGTCCAGAAGGCAGAGATATGGAGACAAATGAGTCGTTCAAGTCGACACTAACCCAGTGTCCCTCCAACAAGGTTACATGAGAAGTTTAAGGCGACAAAATCCTCTATCAGGAAACAAACCTGTGAGGAAGAGATGCCGCTGAGCTCTCTGGCCATTTATCAAACTCCCGGTGGACAGTGCAATATCACACATAGCTAGCGCTTTACACAAGTTTAGGATGACAGGTGTCATGTAGTATCAGTGCTGGCATTTAGCATCAAATCTCCATACCGTTCTTTTCCAAACAGTCATGGTGGACCAGGTCCTGTGCCAGATCTTTGCTGGATTTTCTCGTGTCTCATAGACATTCAGGTCCTGTTCATCTACTGGAGATGCTCAATATAAATTAAACTTTTAACACTTCACAGAAAGCCTGAAACACTCATGATCAAACTTGCTCATAATGATTGTTAACAGTTTAGAAAAAAATGATTTACCACTTACCTGTTTTGCTTTGGCAGAATCACTGGGAAACTTTCTTGCCTTTTGAAACACGTTCGCCACAGATGGAGTGGATATGTTCCTTTCTTGCTGCATTCTTCTCCTATTCAAAATGATGGAGACCTTTGGATTTCTATGGCATCTTGAGCCACTGACCTGAGCAACCAGTTTCCAGCGTTTAAACTCACACACCCTCACTCAAAAGCTGTCTGCCATGCACTCAACTCTGACAAACTCTACTCTGCAATCTTTGCTCTTCTGCTTTACTCCTTTTCTTCTCACACTCCATACTGGCTGTGCTGTTTATCATTTCATCACAAGTTTCAGCCATGTTGTCAAATGTCTATTGTCCGAAAACCAAAAATGCACTTCTCTGTCATTTTCCACAGAAAATTTTTGATTGGTGAATTTTCCAGGTCATCCCTACAAAAAAAATCCATGTGTGAGTGACAAAAGAAAGTCACAGAATGTGGAGAGAATGCATATCTAGATGTAAAAAACATGCAGAATGAGCTCAGCTCACGATTTGGACCTTCCTGCTTCAAGGAAACCGTACTGACAGTCATCTCAAGACACTTTACAGAGACTGTTCAATCCGATTAGTTCAAAGCTTTGGATCTAAGCAAACTTGGCTGATTGCATCCAGTCATTGACTTTGCAGGACCTAAGGGATGAGGACATAGAGACAGTAGAGGGTTGGTTGCTGCAACAATCACTCAGAGTTAGGAACCACTTGGTTAACTAGAGCTACAGCATACTGCTGAATAATGTGTGTGTTAGCCTGTTCCACTAACCATGATGATATCTGGCTATGCTTTTTCTTGGACTGTCCAAATCTATGCAGTGCATCAGGTGCAGGTTGTTCTGGTTCTGCTGTGTAACTTATTAGTTACTCTCAAGCCTCTATTTAAAGATGAACACCAGAGGCTCACCTTGTGGCCCTGTTCTGTTTGCAGCTGCAGGCTCATACTGCTGCTGTCTTTGTTAGCGTCACCATGTCACACCATCTCTTTCATGATCCAATCTTACCTTTTCATTTCATGGTCGATTAGAAACTGAGGTGTGTCAATGAGATAGCAAGAGGAAATCAACATAAAACATTATTAAAGAAAACCTCAAAAAACAATAGATTCAATTAATAGTCTGAAGTCTTTTAAATCCAGTGGTCAAAGCTCAAGGTCTTGCTTGTGTTTAATAGGATTTCATGAAACATACAATCCTTTAACTGGTTGCACATTAAAAAACAGAATAAGGTTCTTATTACTGCCGGTTTTAACTCTTTAACACATGTTTCTTTTGCACACAGAAAGATTCAACATCTGTTCTTAGGTCGTCTCATCTATATATATATCTATATATCTATATATATATAGATATATAGATATATAGATATATCTATATATCTATATATAGATATAGATATATATATATACAGGTGCTGGTCATAAAATTAGAATACCATGAAAAAGTAGATTTATTACTGCAGCATTTAATAAGCATTCAGAAAGTCATTTAATATTTGGTACTGCATGAATACATGGAACATACAAAAAGCCTATAAATTGCTGCCATATCTTGCTATTACCTTTTGCCATCTCTTCCTTTCAGCAGTTAAGGTTCTCATTTCTAATACTGTCCTGTGTGCAGTGTTCCAGCTGCTGTCAGAACAATGAGCAGAATGAGCACAACGTATACGACATAGAGGCTCAGACATGTATGACTTCAGGCAAAAGGTCAGGAAGTGACATTAAGCCAGTCAGAGCAGCTGGGTCAGTTAAACTTTAAAATGTCTCAGCAAAATTAGAAGAAGAATAAGAACAAGCAAAAATGACACACAGAGATAATCTGAATGTAGAGCTGCTAGGAAGTGATGACCCAAGAGAGACGGATATACAAAAAGTTTTTGTGTATAAAACTTACTACAAACTTGATAGCGTGAGCAAAGCTGATCTACCAGGTTATTCACCCTGTTACAGATTTCTTCTGTGGTTGTGTTCTTTTGTCACAAGGGACTGTTTCAAGTCGTCAAAAAGCTTTAATGTTGGACAAGATTACATGAGTTCATTCTAGGGATGCACTGATACAGTTTTTTTTTTAACGCCAATGGCGATACTGATATTTTGGCATCATTTAACCCGAAGTCGGTCCTCAGGAGCCGCTATCCTATAGGTTTTTAGGCAGGTCATTGGGCGCACCTGGTCTAACCAAACCCTAATGTGCTGACGATCTTTTTGGGACGATTCATTAGTCGCATATTGCTTCTTCTACCCCCATTTACAAGATGAAAATGACACATTGACAAAAAATGTTACACACGTCTAAATTTAAACAAATAAATACTTAAAAAAAACATTACAAATGGATAACAAGAATGCTCGCGCCTTACGTGGTCTCACACCTCAACCAACCTCAAACCAACCTCATCCTCTTGGACAAAGTTATGGTCCTTGCGGTTAAATTACAAATTAATAATTTAGAATTATCATTTTGTAAACTACATTCAGAAGAACAGCTAAGCTTTTTTTTCCAAGCATAGCCCAGGCCTGATTATTACCTGATTTGCGGACATGGCAAATATTTCAGATAGAACTTTTCTTTCTTTATCTTACCAAAAATAAGTTAGAACTAGAAAAGCACTTGGAGAGCGCAGACCTCTGCCAAGCAGTTCATTCCCCCGACATATTGTGACTTCCACCTTCACACCGGACCCAGATCATTACCAAAATGTAATCATTTGTCAAAGATTATAATACGCCCCTTCTGTGAAAACTTGAGCAAAATCCGTCAAAAACTTTTTGTGTAAAGTTGCTAACAGACAAACAAACCAACGCTACCAAAAATGTAAACTCCTTGGTGGAGGTAATAACTGTGGAATCAACTGCCAAGGAATAATCAGAGAAATTAAACTACTGCATTGCTAATTAAAACATTTTTTTTGTTTTTGATTGAGAATCGTCATTCTGCTCATGTATTTTTAATGACAAGCAAAACAGATTTTAAATGTAAATGTGATAAATAGAAATACAGCCATTTAAATGGTCTCTGCCTTACCATGATCCAGAATATATGATAGAGAGAGCTGGACTTATCAAACATAAACATGCTCCAACTAAGCCACTTGTAAATATTCCTCCCGTAGGTCATTTCGGTTTTTAATTATTTGAGTAATCTGATTACAATCTATCTGTAATTTTCTATGTATTTTTGGCACAGAAGAAAGTGTAAAAGCACTTCTGCACTTCAAAGTGCACGTTGCATGTATATAGTGGCAGTTTGCTCAATTGTTGGGCTGAATAGGCCTAATTTCTTTTCTTTTCTTAATACCAATATAATAAGCATTGCCATCATGGGAAAAAATAGTTAACTTTGTTGGCTACATCACCCAGCTCTAATATGGGTTTTAATTAGGTTGTGAAATTGAAATCCACTTCTCAGGCTTTTAAATTAGCAACAGAACTCATCTTGATAGCAGACAAAGGCGGGTGCAGTAATCTCCAGAATTACCAGCTGTTTTGGAAGCAAAGTCTGGATCCACACTTAAAAAATCATTTTATTAACAACCCTGCATGAATGTAAATGAAGCTGATTGTGATTCTGTGCAGCTGCCCAAAAACTAGTTAACATTATAAAAATGATGCTGTTATGAACATGATCAAAGTATATTTTTTCCTTCCATAAAGAGATTAAATGTTAAATAGTTCTGTGAGAATAACTACATAGAGGCCTTTATGTTCTCCTGGTTCTGTGAATCATTCAGTGGACCCCTGCCATTCAGGCCCTTACTCACAGCGTGACAAACTGTTATCATCCGGTCCTATGTAGATCAGCCGCTAAGACATGAATGCCATGAAGCTTTGGTTCCACACAGTCTGTGCAGCAAACCAGTCTTAATTCACTGCTTGTTATAAAGTTAGCCCAGTGCCTCCTCTACACACTCCCTCACTCCTCCTACATTTCAAGGGCTTGCAGGTCAAGTGAAATGGATGATTAAACATCCTTGTATCCTCAGACGGATGCAGTTTCTCTGTTACCACTGTAGAGGTGTGCTAAATAAATGATTAGGGTCAGCTGCACATGGCAAGATCCAGAGTCCCACAACAACAAGTAACGTCATCACAAAGTAACACTGCAGACAGGTTGTAGTACTGAGCTTTGGAAATGCCTTTTCAACAGACACCTTTCTACAGCGTAACATAACTGCCAGTAAAAATCTAAATATGAAGGCGTCTGAAATTCTACATTGAGGTCAATAAATGTGAATACATTTGGGATTTGCATTTTTTTCTTTGTTCATACATGTAACATCAGATGTTTGATCTTTTAGAATAAGACTTTATAGGTGATGAATACAAGTTACAACAATGCAGCCATATAGATATAAAACTCAAATTTACAAGAAGGAATCTGAAGCTATTACACTACTTACCAGTGGGTGGCGGTAATGTATCTGAAAGGTGTTTGCAAACCTTTATTTAACCTGAAAAAGAAACAAACCTGTTATGGAAAAGGATGTCTCTGCTAAAAATGTTGTTTTCAGTGGATGTTCAGTAGGATGTTCAAGCGATGGTTATGTTTTCGTCTTCTTTCTCTTCTCAATTTAAATAGCTTGGTGAACAACCTCCAGGTGCAGTACTGCCCCCTGCTGGTAATGGCAATGGCAACGGCTTCATCAGGGGTTGACTAGATATGTGAGATTCATAGTTGTATTGTTGCAAAGTTTTAACTTCATAACTTGAATTTGTAACTTCTAAACTTGTATTTTCACAGATAAAACATCTGAAGTCACGTTTGTACGAGTTGACAACAAAGAACAAATACAAATCACACATTTCTTCATAATTTACATATCTGAAAGAAGTTATATGGACTTTCTCTAAAAAACTATTTCAAAAGTTTTACTTAAAAAAATACGATATACAAATCAAATATTAGAGTGATTAGCATGCATTATTAACCAAATACACAAGCAGACCTGCTTAAATGACTTAATACGTTTTGCACATACAGGTCCAGAAGGTGGAGGATTTAAGGATCAGTGTCTCAGATTAGGATGACTGTTTTGCAAAGCTGTCTGACCACTACTGAAGACACCGCTAACATCCTCTGCCTCAGCTTTATATAAGCTCCCTATATTTCTATCCCTACTTCCAAACACTTATGGAGCCAAGTGATCAGGAACACCCCATAGATAACACGCATATCTAAAGGCCATCAGCAGCAAAACAGCTCTAACAGAGGTCTGATTCATGTCAGGAATGTCAGAACCGCAACAGACACAACCACCTGCTCATATATCATAGAGAGTTTAAAGAACACCTCTACCTTATCGTATGGTTGACCTGATCTTAGTGAGGGTCCAGAGAAGATCCCCTCTTTATTCTTTAAGTCTTCAACATTAATTAAACAAATGATTCTAGTCAGAACCTCATAATTATTGAAACATTACAATCATTTAAAAATCATAAATGAAGCATCTTCTAGCCATAGTAACAGTAGGAAAACATTGAGACATATTTAAAACACAGCAATTCTTCCAAGCATGCAAAGTTAAGGTTTGGATCTTGGAATCTGTGAAAAAGAGACTTTTTCTGTTTCAAAAACAAACTCGCTGCAGGAGACACTGCATGACCTGATTCTTTTTTACTGCTTTATCAGTAGTCCTAACATTTGCACTGATATCCGTTACTTTACCATATAAACTTTATGTGAAGGTCTTGTTATTGTATCCAGAAAAAAAAGGGTCGCAATCATGAACGAGGCCTATTTACTGTAGAACAGTATCTGATATAACAGCTTTCTATGGTGAAGTTCTGGCTTTGACTTTGCTTGTTGCTGCAATGAATGATGTCTCAGGGACAAAGACCTGGTTCCCCCTAGTTTTATGTATACTCTGCAAACTATTCATTAAACGTGGAGAGAAAAGATACAAACATTATCTATACTCTTTTAAGGTCATTTTCAATGTCCTTCACTTTCTAAAAGACCTTTTATAATGTGATCATAAACACAAAAAGTTTTTTTTTAAATGTTTCCAATAAAATGATATCTGAGGAATACTGAGGGCCTGTCCAGACATGGCAGCTGTAAAACATATATACAAACTTAACATACATTTGAAACCTGGTCTCAGAGTGGATACGTTTAAAGCCTACCACCACATTGCTGCTCTGTCTTTACACCTGATCTGATTACCAGCCACATACTGGTATATTTGCACATGCGAGCCAACAAAGACCTTACCAACCTTAAAATGCATGAAACGACACAACCTAGAATGGAGGCCTTCAGAGTTTGGGGTTTTGTTTTAGGTTCTCTGTTTCACAAGGTCATCTATCTAGGGTGGATTTTACATTTGGACTTCTTTCTGTTTCGCCAGATGCCTTATTTCTCTCTTCTGTGTATTAAAGCAGATTTTATAGCGAAAGCTTTTATGGCTTAAGGCGGTTCCACCTTTACCCTCAAACCTTTCTGTGTCGATACCATAGAGACACATTTGAACTTGACAGATTATGGACCGGTACGGTGGACCGCAAGTTCTCTGCCTCTGAATAAACAATATGTCATTTCTACATGCCTGTGCAAACAACAGGTGTAAATGGAGACACCCAGACCTTCTCTTGTTTTTCTAAAGATGTTTCAACAGATGGTTTGAAAAAGGGGGGAAAGAATAAATCTATCTTTGCTAAAAGAGAAAAGCTATCACTGAACAGAGGGGGGGGGGACTTATTTCAAAGAAATTTCACAAGCAAACTCACCATGATTTAAATGTCCAAATACAAAACCCCTTCCAAACAACAGACTCCAACGACCCAAGAGAAAGACAGTTGGGTCTTTGATTTGCATCTGACCTGAATCATTCTTAGGAGGATGGACCTAAAAAACATCAGCACTCCATCAACAGGTTGCTCTATTGTGAGCCGACAGAAATGGCAAAGACTCCTAAACTTCGCCTGTTTTTTTGGTGTTTATCTCTTAATAAATTGTTTCCAAAGAATGAAGATATTATGGGTTTTTTATTTAGGTTTTTATTAAATAGACTTTTAAAAAAAACCCTGAGTTAAAAAAAACTTTTTTTTTCCTTTGGGATCAATCAAGTATTTTTTTGATTTATTGAATTAAAGCTAAAACTCTTCTGTACATGATTACTCATACATATACTCATACTCATACATATTTTACATATCCGTGTTTAGCTGCACTCCTGTACTGTAGGTAATGAATGTTGTTTAGAATGATGTTTTCTGCCTTTAACCCTATTAAAATATATCAGCCTGGTCACTTACAACATTCACTTTTACCTTAAAATGATGCATAAAGCTAATATGTCATCCATGGTTGGAGGCAGCTGTATATATATACTTCGCCTGGTTTGGCTCTTTATCTCGTGTTCATTTAGCTCAGACACTAAGAAAAAACCAAGCAGGTGCAGCTTGGATAAACATAGAGTAGAGGAGCAGGGGCTCTCATTGATTCAACTTAAATAGGTCTGTTGATCATCTACAGACTGTTGTATTGAGAAATGACATAAGATAACATTATAGCATATAGTGTTCATGTCCTGCTATAAATTACTATGATAGTGAAATGGGGGCACCCTTCTGTTTTAGAGAGGTTAGGTTCCAATACATCTTTTATGTAGAGTAAATAGATAATGTACTAAATTACTTATTTACCAAAACATATCATGCATAGATAGGTACTGATCATTATGATCTCTGTATATTTCCTGCTTCTACAACTTTACAACTTGCCTATTGTTTTTCTTCTTTTCTTTCTGTCTGTGCAGTTGTATCACAGCATGCCTATATGTTTACCAGCGGACCGGGCAGAATCATTATGGAAGTGAAAGAACGACGTCCATATTGCTCACTGACCAAGAGCCGGAAAGACAAGGAGGGTCAATACACGGGTAAGACAACCCAATAACTGCACTTATACGTACAGTACATGCATGCACACATACATCTGTGCATGTATGCATCCATTGATGTATGTGTTTTGCAAAAACTTCAATTATATTTTAAAAAATATCATCTACTTGATGTGTTCTTAGTTGTAATGCTTTTCATTCATTTCTGTAGTTTTTCATAGAGATTTTAAACGTTATGAGTTGGGTCAAATGTTTAGCAGTACCCAACCACAAACTTCTCACAGTAGTTTGCTGTGATTTGGGCCCAGTTCTCCTGAGTTCTCTCCTATTGGTTGCTTCAGTCACACACAGCCTTTCAGTTTTCAATGTCTGTTAGAATGAGCTCTGGGCTTGTGATTGACACCAAAACATTTACTGTTCTTAAGCTATTCTGTAGCCGATGGCCACTCTGAGTCATTGTGCACCATGTGGGCTTAATCTTCTGAGAAGTTGTTTTCATATTTCATTATAATTTAATTTATCTAAATGATAATTATTTTGTAACGTGCAAACTAGTTCTAGTTCTTTCTGCACCATAGTTTAATGCTGGGGTGGTGGTCCTTGGCTGACACATTCAGAGATGATTTTGGTCAAATAGTCCCTCCTAATTTATCAGACGACAGCACATGGATGATTTGGTCCCTGAGTAGATCTCCAATTTCTTCAGTGGATTTTAAGCTACTTTTGGAGAAACTTCCTTCCCTTCATCCATCTGACTGGATGTCAGTCCATGCTTGTACAGGAACACTTTTACATTAGGTAATGACTGCCCCCTCCCAGCCTCAGTCACCAAATTCAAACCAATTCAATTTAGTTTATTTATATAACACCAGTTCACATCACATCCATCTCTTTATAAAGACAATGCAAATCACACTGTCAGATTAGTTCAAATTTTTCTATCTAAGGAAAACCAGTTGATTGACTCATTGATTCAACAGCAATCCCTCACACCAAGCATGCATGTAGCAACAGTGGAGAGGAAAAACTCCCTTTTAACAGG
>JAUZNJ010029388.1:0-15460 GCA_034780135.1 Jordanella pulchra | reverse complement strand
TGCCTATCTCCAGCAGACTATGGGCGTAAGGCGGGGTACACCCAGGACAGGACGCCAGTCTGTCGCAGGGCAACACACAGACACACAAGGACGTACAACCATGCATGCACACACTCACACCTAGGGAAAATACAGAGATGGCAATTTACCTAACAGTCATGTTTTTGGAATGTGGGAGGAAGCTTTGATAGGTTTTGAATCATTTTTAATGAGTTTTAGGTCCACTTTAGTCAAATGTAATGCTATGGCAAGCTTGTTTTATAGTTTAGGTAAAGGAAACTGAATATGATAGGGAAAAAAAAGAAAATCTGCTTTCATTATAATTATAGATTTTATAGTAGTTGCCTGAAAATAATGTGTTTTTGAGCAGTTTTCACATAAAAGAGTAAGTTCAATTACTGAAAAATAACTTTTTTCACACATTAATGTTGTTCGGTGCAGTTCGTTTTACTGCTCTCATGCAATGCAAAGCTTTCAGAAGTTTAAATAAATGATTTATTATAGCAACTTTAACTTGTACACTTGCTACATGTATTGATCATTGAAGTTGAGGCTGCTGAGAAATCTTGAACTTTGAAAGTGGTAAAAGTGTGATTTCCATATGCATTTGAAAGCCTTACTTTCTGAGTCCAAATATCTACTGGATTTCTCCATAGGGTCGAAAACCTGACTTTCACACATCTGCAGTTAAACATACAGAAAGCTTTGCACAACGTCTGTCTGTAAAGTCCTTTATTAGGGGCGTTACAGTTGATTATTTAGACCAGCAACTCAGATTTTCTCAAGCAACTCTACAATCGCCCCATTTCAAGTCAGGGGACATGAAGGCTCTATACACTAAGTCAGTCCTGATGGCAGGCCACATCGTAGCCACAGCTACCCTGGGGCACACTGACAGAAGTGAGGCTGCTGTACGCAGGAGCCACTGACGCCTCTTACCACGATCTGTAAGCGGTGAGGGTAAAGTGTCTTGCCTAAGGACACAAGGATGGACAAACTAGGGTTTGAACCTCAGGTTACAATACAAACTCCTGGATCCTATGCAACTGTCACATTTAAGCTAAAAAAATATTTTTTTTTTCTATTCTGAGCAGTGTGGTCACTGGTTTCCCTGTCCTTTATAACCATTATTATCTCAAATATGTGTTTTCCAGTTGCTACCATACAGAAAGGCATTACATCAGGACATAAACCGTTCTGTTGGTTGTGTTTTGTTACAACGACAATAAAAATTATTTTACAATGGCTCTACCCGGTTAGCATAATTCTCTATGGTTTCGACACCATGAAGGAAAAAGAAATGTGCTTTTTTCACTCCCTGATGTACTGGCAACCTGGGTAGTGAGCCCTTATGGCTATATAAAAAAACATCAACACATGTATTGGTATTTTTTGCACATAATTTGAAAGTATATATATTTTAAATGCAAGTTTTACTGTTTTGCACAGAATGGATAGCACTAGTCAGATTCAAACGCTTGCGGATCTGTGTTTTCCAAGGTGCAAGTTGGGATTTTTTTCTTGCCAAGCACGAAACAAAACGCACCATTAGGGTAATAAAGAATATCTCCACGTAAAACATTAAAGATAAATGAAAAATGAATCAGGAAAAAGAAGAGAAAGAAAAAAATATTCGTTCTGCTATATAAAATCCCTTTCAAAAATACAACTCATGATACGCGGTCACGTTCAATGCTTTTATTTTGGAAATCCGCACCAGAACAGCAGCATGGAGGCGTGTTATTTGACTTGACAGATGGCAGGCGGGAGACGCTCCTCACGGCTGTCTCTCTCGGTCCGTTGGTCCATCCCGGTTCCCATTGTCTCCCGTTTTTCACTTGTTCAAGACAAACCTTGAGACAAGAAACTGGACCCAGACGTCATTGCGCGTCACCTTTACAGACTTATTTCGGCTGGGATTTTCACAACGCACAAATATGCGCGAAATTTGGACATCCGTGTGTTTATTTGTTTTTGTTTTTGTATTTATTATTTTGGAAGTGTCTTTATGAAAAACAATAGGGTTGAGAAACAACTGATCGTCGAGTCAGGGTTCTGACAAAGAAAAATAAAAGAAAAACAAAAACAACAACAAACATTGGACTCGAAGGAAATATGTTCATAAGGAGGGGGGGGGGGCTCATTAGACAGAAGAGCCACTGAAATCATCTTCCAGGAGACTGACATACATCAGAGTATCCTATAAACGCCTTCAACCAACACTGCCTGTTTGGATAAGTCAGGGCATATAGAGGAAAAACTCGCGTGGAAAGGAGACATCGGTGTTTGGGTGAGGATGTTGCCGCTACGTGTCCCTCACTTCCCTTGAGAAGAATTGGAGAGGAGCCCGTCTGTGTCTGTGGAAATAAAAAATATATATGCAGGGACCACTTTCACTTGTTTCTATCACCTGGAAACAATTTACGCTTACCAACGCAGGCAATCTGGGTTTTAATCGGATTATTGAGCAAGAGATCTGAGAGATCAGAGGGAATATATCTGGCCAATTCCACCATCTGCCTGCTGCTGTCCAGGATTGTGCCAGTTCAGCAGGGCTAAAGATGCGACTCAACGAGATGAGCCCTGAAAGGATTACTAGTCCAACAAGGTGAAGTCTGGAGAAGCTGAATGGACACAGTTGGAACATTCATTTTTACTAAGTTTACCCCACTGGCTTGTTTTATTTCTGCTAAAATAGCCTGTTATTCAAGATGATTAACAATGTGTTGTCTTGAATTTTCTTAAATTGCCCTAGTTGATTCCTGACCTGAGTAAAAAAACAAATAAAAAAAACACTACTTATCTCCCTTTCATCTGAATGAAGCTGTCACCCTTGATTGTTTTGAGCACTACAGAGCACAGGGACTGAGCTCTGCACACTGCGGCCACAGAGCAGTGCCTCCACCTGGGGCTGCCAGACAGCCAGACGGCCCCTCACACACTGCAGGGGGGGTTGGAGGTAAAGGAAAAGACTTTGCGGATTATCTACTTTCTGGACCTCTGCATAGAAAGAAGAGGAAATCATGGGGTGTTGCAGCGGCAGGTGTACCTTGGCCTTCATCTGTGGCATGCAGCTGGTAAGTGCTGAGATTACTATTGATCCCGTAACGGAGATGATCGATCAGGAGAGCTTTTATTTCATTTATTTTTTATCTTGTAAGAGCTTGGCATACAAACAAGCTGTCATGGGAAAGTATCTTAAATCTGACTGGGAAGTTGGAGACAGGTGGGCGGATGGATTACTCAAAGGCTACAAATCCAAAAGTAAATAGGGGTGTAAAAGGTCACCTTATAGGGGATGAGAGAAGCTCTTCATGTAAGTGATCTCAAGAGAAATTGGAGAGAAACATGGTTTGCTGATTTGCATGTGAGATCTGGAGAGAAAGCAGGATAGATTGAAGAAGGAACTAGAATTTCCTCCTGCTTATATGTTCCTTGGTGCTGCTCTTTCTCCTTTCAACATCTGGATTGTGGGGAAGTGGTACCTTAAACCAGAATGAAGAAGCAGAGGTTTTTTGCATGCATGCATATCATTTGTATTCCCAAGGAGCATCAAGGAGCTACTTACCCTGCTTTGTAATGTAAAGGATTTTTGTCAGTTTTAATCAAACACTTAGACAAGTATGAGTTGGCTCTGATCAGATACACAAACATGGCCATAAAACTAATTACACTTTTAATTTGAGTTGATTTGTTTAATTAAGAGGGGAAAATCCATGTTTAAAGAATTTTTTTCCAAATATAAAATATTTATTTAATCTACCAGTTAGCAATCTGTAATTTTCCTTTCCTACGGTGCTTATTTATTTTAGTCACAGGTCACCAGCCAGAGATAGGAACCCTATTTATTTTGTCAACACATATGACGAGACAGATGGAAACAGCATTATAGTATAACAAAACAAAATAAGCGATTTTCAGCAAAGAGCAAGACTAGAAAAAAGAAATAAAGGATAAATATAAAGAGAAGTACCTCATGTCCACTTTTAGTATAGTAGAGGAACTATAATGCTGTGGGCCTATTTCTCCTCCAAATCCACAAACTTTGGTGAAGTGCATGACATCATAAAGTCTTTAAAATACCAGAGGATTTTGAAAAAATACCTAAAACCTGATAGTGATTGAATCATCATCGAAATATTGATCCAACATGAGACGAAATAACACCGAACTGCTAAATTTTGACACAATTAACATTTATTGGATGTCATAGTATAAGATCTAAAGGTGATACAAAAAAAAACAAAACTCTGGATGATGTATAGAGAGAGAGGATATCTCTGTAAGTCTTATCCTGTTGGTAAAAGGTGGAAATATAACTATCCAGGGATATCGATGAATACCGACCTGTATCTAAAACCCAAATGTCTTTCATTTAAGAACAGAATATCCGTTTCATGTCCTCTGTGTCAGCTGGTTCTGTCTGCCAATCACCAAACAAACTACAGTCGACCCACAAGCCAATCATCCAATGTCTCCTCTAAAGTTTGGAACTGACCCATATTCGGCCTGTGCTGTAAATGATTTGATGTTGAACTTTGACCTCAGGTTTGTTGTTAGGTGTCAATAGGTGTATCTGCGAAACACTGTTTTTAATACATTTATTGTTTGAACCAGTGAACTGTGAAGTCAGATGCAGGCCCCTCCTGGGAAGAGTTAGACCTCACTAAGTGGGAGCCTTGGATGGAAGAGCTGCAGTAACAGAGCGATCATGTTTGTGGTAACATTTAAAGAGGGTAGTTTAATTAGAGCATGCATGCTGTTCGTGCAGCAGGATATTCATTCATTTATCTATCCATTCTCCTTTTTCTTTCAATCGCTGCAGGAGGGATGTTAAAGCAGGAACATGCTAAATATATTGTAGTACAAGTGGTGCTGGGAGCAGACATTGCCCCACTTTGGGCCTATAAATAGTGTTATCAATTATTTTTATTAGATGGTTCGGTTTCTATTGCACCTTTTAAAGTCTCTTCTTGTAAATTCTTGATTCTAATCACTAAAAGCTAACACATAATCCAAATATCAGTACAGTGGAAAATAATCATTATTATTCAACAACAGTCTTGAAGGATATGCAAAAGTGCACTTTCAAGTGTGCTCACTCTCGCCTTAAAGCATGTCCTGAATAGGAAAACATCCAGATAATGTAAGAAACTCTCTGAAGTTTATTTTAAGATTGGAGCTCCTTCTTTTAAACTGATAGTTTGTCCTGTTATTGCACAACAGATGCTAGCTATTTCTCTTTCCAAAATAACGACTTCTGTATTTCTGAGAATGAGCATTTTGAAAATGGCTTGCTGGTGCTTTTGCCAAGGTTACTGCTGAAAACAAACATCTCTACGGTGCTTTGTGCATTTGTGTTTTTCCCACAATTTTTTTTTTTGTACAGTCTGAAGTAAGATGTGTTATGCATTTGTATTTACATCTTCTGAGTAAATTATTTGTAGAAGAGTAGAAAGAGTTTGTAGGCAGCAATTTTCATGTTTTTTTCTTGTTTACTTGATAAGATTTAAATCTGGACTTTGAGTAGAAATTCCTCTGGTCTACACCACTGGTTGTGAGCTCTGGTCTTCATTGTTGTCTCTCCGTTTTGTATTAGATTTTTTGTTGCTCTAGCATACCTGACTAAAATGTTAACATTTTCCTCTTTAGCATGCTAGCAAGTGCCCCTGAATTCAGTGAATCCCCCATTTATTTAGGTCAGGTTTGTGGATGCAGCGAAACACCTAAAAGATCCGAGACAGTAATTTTGTTCAGTCTGCATCAGACCTTGACAGGATTTCTTCCTGTATTTATACATAATTAATCCCCACAGCATGATACTGCCTCCTCTGTACCCCATAGTGGGGATTTTGTTTCCAGATTGATGTTTTCTGCCTCACATATAATAGCATAGGATTTTATTTAGGGGATCTGAGAGTAAAGAAGGTGAAAGAGATGTTTCAGATTGTTTTCTTTTTTAAATATTTAAAATCATGTGACATTTCCTTTCAAAACTGTTAAAAAAGCTAAACTGAGGCTAAAGCAAAGTGTACCATTGTACTATATGTTAAATATTAACACGCTGCAGTTGTTTTCTCAGTGAATAGGGAAGAGTCAGTGACTCCATGGATGCCTTCTTGTCCATTGTAAGGAAAATCCTGGAACATCACCTAATTCACTATAAGATTTTATGTGCATGACCCCTTATTGCGAGAGTGTGCGCTTGTAAAAGGGCTATTGTGCTGTGAAATAGCAAAGTGCTGGGCACATTTCGACTCGCAAGAGGGGCACAGCTGTGTAAGGGAACTTGTTTACATCAGAATGCTAATGATATTGCAGCATGCAGCGCACATACATGAAACACACCACGGTGCTGTAAATGGGGGTGCTGCATATTTCCGTTGGTGACATAAAGGCAGCGCTCGTGCATGTGTGTGAGCAGTTGTGAATGAGATCCTGTCACAGAGATAGTCATTGTGTCTAATGCAGTGGAACTAATGCTATGCCACAGTCAACAACACGTTTTGCTCTGTTAACTGATGTAATAGCTAAACCAGCTGATATCACCGCTAGCTGAGCTGGAGGTCCAACAGAAACTCTACCTTTACTTCTTGGTTTTTCATGGTTAGTTCTCTTACATGATCATCCAGGTTATAGTGATTGCAGCATTCCTCAGCTCTCCTTTAACACATTTACATCAGAGTCAGAAATCACAGTCCACTCAGGTTTTTGTTTAGTGGACCACAAATTAAGGGAGAAATTGTTTTTGCTCAAAGAGGTGAATTTGCATATGAAAACCAAACTGATCTGGTCCATATTTCTGGATTAGTGGAACCGACGGCCCATATAAATTAACAGTAGGTTTTTAACCTGCCTCATTAGGTAGGTTAATTGAAAAAACGTCATGTCACTACGGCTGAACAGGGATCGATGATCTTGATTCTTAAGACCGTCTTTATGTGAAAGATGTTTTCAGTCCAACTAGCTTGGTTTTCTTCCATTTTCTGATTTATATGCACTAAGCTTATAAATTATTTCTAAGGTTACCAGGGAATTTAAAGGACTAACTTTTTTTGCTTCACAAAATGTATATTTTCTGTTGAATATTAATGAAACGCACAAGTTGCTTCAACTGTACTTATATGTCTTCCTCTACTGTTTCCACAGCTTTCAGTGAAATTGTTTTTGTAGAGACTTATTCGAAGATTCCATGCCTTGCAGCAACAGTGGCACCAGAATGAGTTTGCCTGCCAGACAGTGATGTATGCTTAGTAGTTTTAAAGTTAGGATTAACTATTGTAGCTATCTGACAGATTTGTTATATACTTGGTGTTAAGATTTTAATTTTTCAGACCACCAATCACTGAGGTAATCCTGCCTGGACATTTGAGTTATTTGGTTTCTTAGCAACAACAAAGAATAGATTCTGATTGGATGCACTGCTTTCAAATTTGACTGTACATTTCAACAATTACTGAATGAGAAGATACTTTTAGCTGCATTATTGCATTAGAACAAAAGTTATGATCAATCGTGATAAAAAACACACCTATTTATTATTGTCATTATTTTTATTGTGATTTGATTAATTCCCATATAATCTTAATTGATCAGGCCTACATCCTGCACTACTAAGGAGATGAAGATACATTTAGGCCATTTATTCTACAGTTTACTGGCTCTAATGCCTCAGCAGATGGCTGCTCACACTGAGTCTGGTTCTGCTGAAGGTTTCTTCCTGTTAAAAGGTAGTTTTTCCTCTCCGCTGTCGCTACATGCATGCTTGGTGTGTGGGATTACTGTCGAGTCAATGAGTCAATACAGTCAGCTGATTCAGATTGAAAGCACTGAATCAATCTGGCTGTATGATCTGGTTGACTTGTCTCTGTAAAGTGCCTTGCGATAAAATATGTTATGAATGGGTCCTATATGAATAAATTGAAAAAATTGAATTAATGGATTTTTCTCTCAAGCTTTTCACAGGAACTATTAGAAAAAAAAACTACTAAAGAGTGCAATGCAATAATTATACTAAACTACAATGTTATGACCAAATCCTAAAAGACACTGATAAAGATGAATTGAACCAGTGGAGGCAGACTGCAGCAGATCAGATGGTGTTTGTACCAACACCTTTCCCCCCACACACAAACAGAAATACACAGATGCCGTCGTCTTCAGCCATAGTGACTCACCGTCTGTGGTCACAGTGGAGGTCCTCTTGGCTATATCGGTCCACATCTCCCACCAGCAGATGTAGCAGAAGTAATGACTCAACCATCCAGTGGGGAGCATGATTCCCCCCAACCCCCCTCCCTCCCTTGCCATCTCAACCTTGATTGGCTTATAGGTGTATTATAATGGCATAATTAATCTTAGGTTTACAAAAATCTCAATTAAGATGTTGTCACATGCTTGCTGTACTAAATCTGCCTGTTTATAACTTTTCATGTATATGTATAAAGTACAGGATAATTATTGGACACAGGAAGCTTAAAGCCAGTCACACAGAGTGCCCCACAGGCTATCAGAGATGTACTATTTGTCTGTCGGTGGAAGTACATTCCTGTGACATTTCCACTACTGAGGGACATAATGAATAATTTACATCTCTGAAGTGACATGAATGCAGAAATGGCATCCTTGTGTCTGTGTGCAGCACCTGATTGCAAAACGGTGACTGTGCAGCCGTTCTGTATCCCAGAAGTCAATCTAATGAGAGACAAAACACAGATAGAGACAGATAATCTGGATGTTTGATAAAATAGCCCTAACAATACAGGCAACCATCAAGTTTTTTTTAAATTAGCCAAGAAAAATCAGTACAATTTCCTTTTGCTTTATTACTCCAGAATTGATTTGATACAAATTGTCAGTTTAATTTTATTATTGCAGATTTAACTAAATGTTCTTCCCTCCCAGCTTGATTTAAAACCAGCTCTCAAATAATTATATTAGAGATACTTGGTCGCTGTTATTTTGCAATCAGTATTCTTCTCTTGCTGTTCGCATTATAAAATATATTCACTTTAAGTGTGCTTGAGTCAAAAGTAAATGCAGCTTCATTCTTTGTGTGGAAACTAGTATAATCTTTAGACTTCCCTTCTTATTGCAGCAGTGTAGGGAGATAAAGAGGCTTTCCTATCTTTTATGTACGACACTGCTTTCAACAAGGCCCCCGCACAATCTCAGCTCTGACTCAATAGATTTCCTGTCGCATTCTCCTTTTCACAGCTCTAATTTGTCAGCCTCTCTTCCCCCCCCAGGTCTCAATCTTTTTATACATGCCCACCTTTTGTGTCAACGTCTTCATAGCTGTTTTCATGTCTTTATTTATCTCCGCCTTATCTCCTTTTCTTTACAAGGAATGCAGCCATCGCTCCTCGACCAGTGACTTGACTGGCGGCTCATTCAATGTTTTCAGACAGAGTTTGTGCGAAAAACAAGTTTCCTCTTGCTGATGCTGATGAGGTGCGTGTAGCTGCAGCAGTGGAGCACAAACCTTTTAGATCCCTGACAGATGCATTCCTGTTCTTAAGGTTGCCATCTCTGACAAGGGGATATTGAGCTTTTCTGGCTTTTAGTTGTCAAAAAAATTCTGATTTTAGAAATAAACAAAGAAAAAGATTTATTTTTATTTCTAGCTTTTATGTCTTCCTTTCCCCAGAGGGGAGATTGTTTACCAAACTAACAATTGTGCTCTAAACTTTGCAGTAATCTGTATGCAATGATTCACATTTTAAACAGACTGCTTTAAAAATTAGGGCATGAATAGAAGGAAGCTATGAGCAGACCTTTTTGTTATTGTTGGGATGAAAGAAATGGCTAATTTAATCGAATATATACATATTTCTAAAGTGCATTAACAGATTCATTTGTTGTCATGTTGTTATTGAAATGTTTTCATAATGAATTACGTACTTGATTGTTTTTTATATGTGTAAGACAGTGCAGTTCTATTCAACACCTCAAATTTGTGACAATAAAGATTAATTAAGTTTATTTCAATTGATATAAATTGATGTGATTCAATCCTGTTCAGTTTTGACAAAAAAAAATTCTTCAATTCAGTTTTTAGTATTTTATTTCAGTTTATTTTGCTTTGATTTAGTTTGATTTGGGGAAACTCAATTTAAATCCAATTTGATTTTATCCACCTCAATTTACTTAAGATTAGTTAATTTCAAGTAAGAAATGTAATTATTAATTACTAAAGGCCTCCCAGAAAATATTAAGTAAAGCAAACATGAATTAAAACTAACATTGGTTCTGTTTTTTCATATCACTGATTGCATGTTGTTTTATCGTATATTTGGCAGTTAAAAGACAGTGGTGAAAACAGTTAAACAACTGAATACAAATCAATAGAATAAATTTTAACTTAAAGAGAAACTAAACCCCAGATGAACTGTATAGAAAGAGGGCAGTTAGGCCTCTATCTTTATGCTCATTTGCAAATTTTGAAATTTTGTTTAAACTTGGTTTAAACAAAATTTAGTTCTGAAATACTTGGGCTAAAACTGCCTGACTGTTGCCCTCTTTGGGTTGAAACAAGGATACTGAAGTTGAATTTTTGTAAATGAAAACTTCAGCCACTGTTACAACCATAATAATGACAAAAGTCACTGTTCTATGTGATTTTTTTAGCTTCCAGCTAATAATGGTAAAGACTGTAAACCTTCTCACTCAGCACTAATGCACTACATACGCAGGTAAGGAGCTGAAATTGCAGGAATGGAGAGCATTGATCAATAGTTTGAGCATTTTTGTTATATCATTTTATTTTTTACTTAGATATCTTTATTCATATCAGATTTACTGGATTTTCCCCTGTTCTGAAAACACTTTTTATCCTCACATTTGGCTGTGTCTTTACATAATGTGCAGAATTTATTTGGGGGGTCAGTTCATGCTTATACTGAACCTCACTTATTTGTTGATTTATTGTTGAATTAAACTGATGTCTACAAAGCTGAACTTAACTCTTTGATAGTTTTGTCAGTTTTTTCATGTCTCATTTTATTATTTTAAAATGCATTTGTTATCTCACAAGCATATTACATGAAGAGAGAGAAGATTAATGAGTGATGTGATTCTACCATATCTTAAAACTCCCTGCAAAAGAATGAGAAACATTGTAAAGTTCTTAGAAACATAATATTACTGCTATTAGAGTCTCACATTTGTTGATTTTCCTGGTTTATATATAGTAAGTGTACATTTCCTACATATTAATAGAAGTATTTCTCCTTGTTCCACACATGTTCATTATATTTGCCATTATATGTTAAATGCACTACTAGCCCTGCAGGCTTTCTTTTCTCCCTATTACGTTTTTGTATAAACTGAAGAACACAAAAGGGTCGACCAGCCTGCGTCATTCAGTATTAGAATGCTAAAGCAATCTTGTTGCTGCACTAATTATTCCTACAGATTTACATCTGCAGTGGCTAATCTCTCTCCAGATGGCAACTCTTCTATTGACATTGAGTTTCTCTGAGAGATTTCAGAGCACAGTGTAGTGCCACCATCCACACTCAGACAATACATCACCTCTATTCCAGCTAACAGAAACTTTTAATTACTCGACTGGAACATCTGCTTCCTACACTTAGGAATACTTTCAGTCAATGAAACCAGTTCTCTTTTTCTCAGTTCCCTCTATTGATTTAGGTCTTTTGTGTTTCTTGCCTCATTTTTTTTCTATTTCATAGTTGCTTACTTTACACACCCTATCAATGACACGTCAGCATAGGTGAACAAGCTTTTCAGTATCACTTATCTTGTCCTTTAACCTATTAGAATCAGTGACCATGTTAAAATAACAGAAAAGATTAAATAGCATAAAAGGTTTTCTGTTTCAATCAGCACATTTAGATTTAGATGAAGACCTGCGGTTGAACGGGAGACGCTGTATTGTGCTTATTCTTTACCTTCTGCCATCTGAGAGCTAAATATGATCCCAATATCAAAGGATAAGGCAGCTCTTTGTTAAGAGTTTTCTATTTAAGGAAACCCTGCTGATTGCATTGACTCAATGACTTTGTGGAATTCTTATATTGGGTAAGTTTGGAGCAACAGTAGATAGTGAGTTGCATATTTTAGTTGATTTTACAACAGTTTCTCACACCGACTATGCATGCGGTGACAGTGGAGAAGAAACGCTCCAGCAGAACCAGCTTCAGTATGAATGGCCTTCTGCCATGACTGATCATGAAAATAAAAAAGGAACATAGAAGCACTAATTCATGAATACTTTCTATGTTCTAGGAGGTAAAGGAAAACTAGCTCCGTAGGTGGCTCTGTCTGGGAAAGAAATGAAGTTAAGCAGAGGTAGTAGGAGCTGATGTTCATTTCCAGAGTATGAAAGACAGTGCATACAGTCAGTCAAAGTAAAAAATTCAGCCAATAACTATGCCTATTATCGAAACAGGACTAAACACTGAACAATGTCGCCAAATCTGTCATTGAGAAAAATTAAAGTTTTGACAGCAGCAGCCCAGATGATGCCACTCTCCAGGATAGTGTCAGCGTCAGGCCAGATGTGGTTATCTGTGTTATTTAAGGAACTTAAGCAACAATCAAATTGTGATAAGGGAAAGAGCTGTAATTTATGGCTTTATACATGAGAAGAATAATTTTAAAGTCTGTTCTGCACCTCATAGTAAGCTAGGGAAGGGAAGCTGAAATAGCAGAAATATTGTCTTTCATTTTAATTTTCACAAGAATACTGACTGAATATGTGAGGGCTTTTATCTGCATTTTTTTTTTACCTTTTGATAGTAAAGGATTACAATACTTCAGCCTTGTGGTAACAAATCCATGAACTAGTTTTTCCAAGTCATCCTTGGACGAGATATTTCTAATCTTGGCGATTTTCTGGAGGTGAAAAAAGTGAAATCTAACAACATGTTTAATGTGGGATCTGCAAGGTGTATGGATCATTTTGGGCTTAACTATGTGCCTGTAGACCAGAGTTTTCAGGCAGCTTCTTTGTCCTTCTTGGCATCTATTAACCAGGTAGGGGGAGATTTTAGGTAACTTGGATGTATGTTTAAAGATTTCCTATAGCATCTGAATACAGCCTATAAAAGTCAGATTCTCAAGGATACAATTGATAAAATTGAAACTTCATGGTCTCAGTACATAAAATGATCTGTTGATAAATCAGCTACAGCTGACTGACGACAAACACTATTAATTCAGCGTCACACAAAATCTTTGGCCTACTTTAATCTTCTTGAAAATCATTAATTCATCTCAAGTTGTTGATATGCAGCCTTTTCTGCAGAATTGTGGACCTGTTGTTAGGTAATAAATATAGATTGGCTGGACTGAGTGACAGTCACTGACACCTTCCTCAGTGAGGGCAATCAACAATAGATCAGAGCGAAAGAAACCTACCTTTTAGAGAGTGCTGCATTCAATAAATAAATTGGTGGAAGGAAAAAGTGTAGTGAAAAGAGGTACACAAATATGAGGTCAATAATTCATGTAATTACTATATCCACCTTTCTCCTTTTTAAAGTTAAGAAATGTGAACTTTTTTTTTTAAGAGATTAACCAGAGAGGCAGATTATTGAGTTGACCTGGGCTGATGAAGACTTCACATTTCAGTATCTTGGCTATGTCTATGCAAGACTGCTGAGATGTAGGGTAAGAAAAAAACTTGTGATTTGTGATAAAATCTGCAGTTGCAAAATAAATGCATCTAAAACATCGAGTCATATTTCTTCTAAACTACTTATAGCACTGGTTCACCTTCCTTTTTTCATTTAAATGTAAAATACTTTCTCCTACAGGTCTCAAAAATAACACGCCACACTCTGAGTAGAAATTTTAACAGCTTATATAGGTACTCATCAATTCTTAAATTTATGATGCTGTATCAGCTAGCGCTGTCATTTTAAAGCCGCCTATAAAAATTTGGAATCAGTAGAAAGGGAAATCTTTCTGTTCCACCCTGAAAAGCTGACTCAATTTATATTCTTCTGCAGCTCAGTGAAGGCTTTGAATGTGATCCCTTACACAATTGTGTTATTTGTTATATAGCAGCAGTGATCCTGACAAGCATACCATTAAATCGCTTTCACAGTATGGACTGTTGTTGGGCGTGTGGAACAAGCCGGTATGTCATATCATGAAAAGAAATACTTGTGTGAAGTAAACATGGAAACATTTTCAGTCAATTTCTAATGTGGCCTAAAAAACCCACCATATTTGAAAACTAATACCAAGTTCCACCATTTATCTACAGTCCATCTGGTGTTTGCAGCACATCCTTCTCCCACTTTTTAACTTACAGACATCTTCAGTTTTCTTAAAAACAGAACAAAACACAACTTAATGGCTCATAAAAAGAAAGTGTAGACATCTTTAGCATTTTTTTTTTGCATTATTGAAACTCTATTCATTTAACTTAACAGGTGCTTTAGTATTCACACCTGTTGCTGTGACAATCAAAAGTTAGTTCAGTTGCATCTAATATCTGTCAGTCATCTTCTAGAATCTTCTGCTGCTGTATTTGGAGGCTGCCTGTCATAAATTATTGACTGGATATGGTATCTAATAAATCACATCCAATTTTATAATGTCTCTTACTAGACAGAATATCTGATAAGAAATTATGCAAAAAACTGAAACTCATTTCTTGGTGAACCAATGATGCTGTATCATTTCAAAGCAAAAATCAAGTAAAGGGTAAAAACAAAGTTAAGGGCATTAAATGTCCCGTAAAGCAAAGTGGTTTCCCTCATTTGGAAAAAGAAAAAGTTTGAAATCACCACAGCCCTCAATAGAACTCCTTGGCTCACCAACAAGTTAGTGGGTATTTATGCAGAACTCCTGGGTTCCACTGTGGATATGGGTCAGCCATTGCTATTTTCTGCCTTCTGTCAGGCCTTTATGATAGTGTTTAAATTCTGCCAAAACAAACATTAGATGTTTTCTGAAAAGGAGAAACAAAACTATATGTTCTGATGAACCCAAAAATAGATATTTTTATTCTATGAAATATCAATAGTGAAGAGAGGATTTGGGAGAAATGTTTTATCTGAGTAATTATTTTTTCTATTTTGTATGGTTAAAAGAAACTATTTTAAAAAAACAGCTGTTGAATAAATCTGTGACACAACATAAGTATAAAGCAAGCAGTGTGAATACTTTCTGAATCCAATATAAACTTTGTAAAGTAAGTATTTTAGGTAAGAAACTCATTGTATTATATGCCTTATACAATTACTTTTTAGATGTTATTAAAGGCAACAAAAACAACATAAAACAAGGAAAGCACATTTGTATGCTATAATCACTTTTATACAGGGGTTGGACAATGAAACTGAAACACCCCTCATTTTAGCGTGGGAGGTTTCATGGCTAAATTGAACCAGCCTTGGGGCCAGTCTTCATTAATTGCACATTGAACCAATAAGAGCAGAGTGTAAAGGTCCAATTAGCAGGTAAGAGCACAGTTTTGCTC
>JAUZNJ010029387.1:0-15460 GCA_034780135.1 Jordanella pulchra | reverse complement strand
ATCCACACATTTATCTGTTCTAAGCATCTATTCAGTGATTGGATGGGTTCAGAGTCACCTGGTGACATCGTGATGTATAGCTGGGTATCATCCGCGTAGTTATGGTAGCTGATCCTGTATGTAGCCACTGTTCTGATGATGATGTGGTCAGAGTATTAGTTTTCCACCACCTGTAGCATTCTTGATAATTATGACTGGAAAGATCAATTTTTGGTTTCATCTGACTAGAGCCCGCTTTTCTTTATGTTTTCCTTTTCCCAACATGCTTCATGGTTAACTTTTTCAACAATGACTTTTGTCTTGCAAATCGTCCATAACTACCTGATTTTTTTATTGCTAACTGCCATATCTCAGATTGCCTCAACTGAGCCGTAGATGCCTGCAGCTTCTCTAGTCCAGAGATACCATGTTACTCTAGGCTACTTCTTTTAACTATTCTCCCTTTTCATAGCTTGTTTGTTTAGTGCACAGCTTTGTTTGATAGGCTTCCAAATTTATTGAAATTCACTTTCAGGTTGTAAGCTAAGAAATGCTTCACTAGAAAAGACTAAACTTCAAGGATATATGAGTTTAAATGTTTCTTCATGTAACAAGGTAAAGGGATGAAAAAACTGGAAGTGAAGATGAGGTAATCTGAGAGAAGACAGCTCTGAAGGATTGGGAGAAAGAGATTCAATGTGGGGGTGTTTTTTTCTGGGTGAGGCTTTCCCGAGCCCTCACAGGAACCCAGATGAAGCCTGCAAAAAAAAAAAATGACGAGGAAGATGGATTACACACGATAAGGATGACAGGTTAAAGGAAAAAAGGACGGATGAGGATGATGGATTGAATGCTGGACGTTGCAGGTAGGGTGCGAGGCCCTGTACCTACTTGAAATGAGGGAGGCTCTGCTGTGGATGTGTAATGTGCACGAGTTGATTTGTGCTTGGTCCATTCTAGCATCCACACCTCTCCACACAGCTTGAATTTATTTCACACCACACACCTAGAAAAAATTGTAAACATGCAGAAATATGGTCCATAAATATCCCTGCAATTCATAGACAGAGAACAATTCTTGAAAAAGAAATTACTGTCACTGTTGGATGACACAAAAAGGCTTTGAAAATGTTGAAAACAACTTTTGTTTTCCACTAGTACTGTGTTCATGTTCATGTAAAGCAGCTCAGCCCTGCATCTCTGATAGGGCTGATAGATTAATCCATCGATCTATGAATTCCTTTTATTTATTCATTTATGTTTTTCCTTTCTCAGCACCTGATTTGCGCTTGTGAAACCCTGTTATATTGGCTTCCACTCGCTCTAATTCATAATGTCATAGCCACAATAAAAACAGATAAATTTGTTTATTCATTAATTCATTCTATTTTTTATCTGTCCTTGACAGAAACAAACACAATTATATAAAGAAAATGGATTTTTTTAAAGGAAAAAATTGCAGGCATGAGGCCCCCTAGTATCATGAGGACCTGTGCAGCTTTGATGGATTATACTGTAGGTGGGAACTGGGATGAGGTGAGAAGGGTTTTAAGGGTTAGGGAGGGTGGGGTTAAAAGAACGTAACACACAGTGAAGGTGAGCTGGGTATAAGTAGACTGTTGAATGATTAGACTTGCAGTTGAGGCATGGTCCTGCTCCTGAACCTAAGTCAACATATTAGCTTTTTTTGAGAGATATTTTTTCTTATAAATTTTTTTTTCCCAAAATTAATGTTGTGTGTATTTCTCCACAAGTTGTTCCTGACCTTTCTGATGTAATTCTTAGTTGTTATTTGTTCATTGATTTTCTTTAACAAACTTCTGAGATTCCACCAAACAATTAGATTTGTAAGTATGAATGTAAATGACAATTATCAGATTTTGAAAATCATGCACTTTTTCGGTCTATCACTAAATCCTATTAAAATACTTTGAAGTTGGAAGTGTGGTTGTCCTGGATATTGTCCCTTGTAATTGAAATCTCATTGTCAGGCTTCCAAAGTACACATCATTTTACTGTTAATCCTTATTGATTTGCTATAAAACATATTTTGAACCTGTCTAGTTTAAGTTGCAAACAAAATGCCCTATACAAATTAAATCAAGATGTCAATATATCCCCACCTGGTGGCTTTGTTCTATTAATACAACAGTTCCATAAGATTCTCTCCAAAGGGAAAGCATACTGTTCTTATTCAATAACAATTTATTATCATGATAGATATTGTTCTCTTTTGTGTTATTACTTGAGTTTAAATAATAGACTGAAAATGAATATAAATAGAAACAAGAAAATTGTTGATTTGCTTTACCAACATTTCACACAATGCTTAGATACTAAAATTAAATATGATCAACGTTCATTTATTTAGAGCACATTCATTTTATCCCTTTAACCTCCTTTATTCTTTCTGAATGCTTTCTATTGTTGTTCCTATGTAGCATAAACTCTTCACTCTTGATTATAATTTATTCTTGAATCAATGCCATTAACCCACTGACTTGTGTGCTATTCCCCAAACACAATTTACATGTTTATTGTGAACAATGGCCCATAACAGCATTAGTTTGATTCAGTGGCTTTGCAAAATATCTCCTTGTCTTACATATGGAAAGCATGCAGCACTTGGCCATGGGTCATTAACTTCACCTTGAGGCTAAATGGCTTTTTTGTTTGGCCTCCACCTTTAAAGCTGTTAGACTGTATTTACAAAAGACCCATCCTTTGCTTTCAGGGATTGGTCTTGAAACTTGCAGCAGTGGGAGAAGTGTTACTGTCATTTGTTTCCTGAGTATTTTGTTAAGCTAGTAAATATATTTCCTTGAAGACATAAACTTTCTTAATTGGACAATATGTCTTGGCAGCACAGACCTACACATGCAGTTAATTGGTCATATATCTTAGGAATTTCCAGCACTAACATGTTAAAAAGGATCAGAGTTCCCCAAATTTTGTAAAAGCACTGTCAGTCACATCACCTCCAAAACTAATGATTGTGAAATTAGTTTCAAAGCAATTAGAGAACCCCATGCTTAGACTCACTGTAGTCATATGCATGAAATTGCTTGTGTTAATAAATGCAATGAATCGTGGGTAATGCAGTGAATAATTCTAACTGAATGCAATAATAATATCTTCTAATAGACATGGGAGTGTTGTGAGGCTGAAGCCCTTTGGCAATTCTCTTGTAAATTGCCATGTATGGATAATTAAGCATTACTCTTGAACATTAAAAGTTGCTTATTTCAGAGAGCTGTAGGCAGTGAGAAGCTGTTATTGGACACATCACATGGTGTTTCCAAGAAAAGTACCTCTTTTATTATAACTTTTTTGTTGGTTTATTGCAAGCAGTTTTCTACATTTTATTCTGTCCTACTGTACCTTAGAAAGCCCTTTCTATGGTCATATATATTTAGTTGGCTTAATACTTTAATATACATTTTTCTAAACCATCAATTCTATACTTCTTGGCTCTTGCCTAAGGAGATGACAGCACATATTTTCACACTGAACACAGTAATAACAGTACAGTGTTAAAAAAACAATTTTGTGTTTATGCATGATGTGTGCAAAAACAGCAATATCCACAAAGTAGGCACAACACAGCACAAAAGTCGACACTGGTCAAATTTTTAGGGCGCCCTGTAAACACTTTAGGACAGTTAATGGACACTCAACATTTTACTTAACACCTTCATGTACCAACACATTAGCCTCCTTTACAATAATGATGCATTTTTTTCAAATAGAACAGAACAAAAGAGAATCTCTCCAGACTTGGGAAACAAACCGGAGTCAACGATCAGAAAGTATCTCTGTGGGTATGCCATGCAAACAGAAGAGACAATTATTAGAAATTTAACAGTCTGAGCAGCAGAGGGAAGCTTGGAAAGAGCAGTTAACTTTGGAAAACCTGTCAATCATGGTCAAGATAACATTTTTGTTGTTGGATGTGGGAAGACTGGTAACAAAGTCCAAGGCTATATGGGACCATGGACGGCTTGGTGATGAAAGTGGTTGCAAAAGACCAGATGGTGGGCGATGGAAACGTGTGACAGGTTGATACGTATGTCTTTCACCTGGGAGTCTTGGAATCAAATCCTGCCCCGGGGCCCTCTGTAGTGTGCACCTTGCTACACATGTCCACCTTCAAAGACATAACCCAAGAAAGTTATAGAGTCAACATGCAACTGGCATTTCTCAGCTTTGACATAGAGATGGTTCACCAAAGGTCGTTGAAGTAGTCTGCGGACATGCTGTTTGTGTTCTTCCAAACTGTGTGGAAAAATGAAAATATCGTCCAGGTAAACAAACAATAAATGTGTTGAGGAAGTCTCTAAGCACTTTATTAACCAGCTTTTTGAAAACAGCAGGTGCATTACAAAGACCAAAAGGCATGACAAGGTACTTGAAATGACCAATGTGAGTTATGAAAGAGGGCTTCCACTCATCCTCTTCTCGGATTCGGACTAAACTATAGGCATCGCGAGGATCTAGTTTAGAGACATTGGTAGCCTTTTGAACAGGTATGGAAGCTGAGGAGAACAAGGGGAGAGAATATTCATTTTTAACTGTGATTGGATTAAGACCTCAATAATTAATACAGGGACGTAAGCTCTGTTTTTTGTTTGGCAGAAAAAAAGAAAAAAAACGGCTCCTTGGGGTGATGATGAAGGGTGTATGATTCCAGCCTTAAGTAAGTCACTGATATAGTTTCCATGGCCTCTCATTCCTTTTTTAAAGAGATTGACCAGCCTGCCTGCCAGCCACAGTGATAAGGCAGGTGAGGTGGTTATTTGGAGGTCATGATAATCTTAAGGCACATTAGAAAGATCTGTGGCTGTGGAACTAGTAGAGTACACAACAGGACCGGGAGGGAGTGCAGAGAGGAGGCGGTGCTCTAAATAATGAGGGCTCCAGGAATTAATTCTGGCTTTAGACCAAATGATGTGAAGATTATGTTTCAGAACCTAAGGGAAGCCTAGTACTATCAGAGCAGCACTAAGGGGATAAACCAGGAACTGAATGGTCTTTGTGATGTCAGAGATGTTGCTGCCATTTAAAGCAGAAGCCTGAATGGGGCTAGGTAGCGGTTGAAGAGGGATCTGTAACTGATGGACCAACTTGGCATGGTTGAGGTCCTGCTCTGAATCAAATTAATCAGGGCTAGCAAAGGATCAGAATTATTCTTGGTGTTAATGGAGGAAGGAATGGCTAACCTGGGAGTTTTTGGAAAATATACTCCACCCTCCAGAACCCCTAGTTTAACTGACTGACTGGGGCTCAGAGTAAAGCTGCAGCTTCCCCACATCAAGAGAATCACTTTTGTTGTGTTGCTTCATCATATGGTCACACGCAGTACTAGTTTTTTGACTGTAACACAAGATTATTTGGCCTGATCCTGGAACAACATTGTGAAGTGATTCAGATTAATGCTATTTTCATTAGGGTATTTCTAAGTGGGTAAGGTTAATCTAAGTAACATAATGTGCTAGTAGCAGGACAAACTAGCTGTTAAATGTATTTAATCAAGGTTGAAATGACATAATTGTTATGATTAGACAAGCAGTCATATCATATCCAAAACTGTGACTTGGGTGGGGTTTTGTCTTCTATAATGCTCATAATCTATCAAAAGATGCCCAAGGAATCAACTATGTGTTAATGCATTAAACACATTGATTTATGATGGGAGAACAGGCTGAACTATATGATGTGTTGTGACAGATATGCCACTGTAGCTTAAAAAAAATTGCAATCCAAACAAATCCACTTGAATTACATGTAGCTAAGCCTGCTGTAGGAACTATTGATTGATAAAGCATACTCTCCCTTGGATATGTGACCTTGACAGAGTTCCATTAAAAATGGGACAAATGAGAGACCATTATTTTCAAGTATTCAACAGATGTAGATTTACCTTCATAATTTGGGAAATAGCTACAAGATAGCTGCTCACCTAAACCTGACTATATATACAGTCTGATTAATTATTAAATATTATTATTATGTTTAAATCTTCTGAACTTGTGAAAGAGATAGTTGGATCAAATCTCTTAATCTATAATTTTCACATGTATTTTTCATGCTAAGTGTAACAAAAATGATTTAGATGTCTGGTGAATAAAATGTCTTTATTACATTCTTTAAGGAACAAGGGAAGGATGAACAGTTTGAAGGATGAAATACCAGGCAGGAGAAGTTGGATGTTTAAGCTGTTCTTAGTTTCTAGTTTATTCTTAGTACCACCTACACTATTACACATCACAAATTCATACTATTGCCTTTGGAAAGGGAATTCTATTCAGTGTTTACTTTTGAAGAAAAAAAGACAATCTAGCACATTATAATCTTAAACTCATTTTGTCAGTAGTCAGTTTAGAGCAAGATACATAATATAATTCTGCCAATGAAATGCCATTATTAGTATTTAAGTGGCAGATTTATTCAAATAAAACCATTTATAAAGGAATAGCAGAGAAAGAATAAGATCAGAAGAAAAAGACCAACGTGGGTGTCAAAATGAGTGGGTGCAGCAGAGGCAGAGGAAGAGAAAATACCAGGTTCACTTTGATTCATTAAGAACACAAGATAGTTGTGATGCCTGCGTTCCTTCAAATCCATATGTAAACCATTTCCTCCCTTCCCCTCTACGCCTTCTAAAATGTTTGCTTCATTAGTGCTGCCTTTATAACATGGCTTCACCCAAATGCCGTGGATTTTTTCCATTCTCTTTCCTCTTTTTGTGATTGCACTCAGCTTGGTGGTTAAAAGTGAGAAAAAGGGGATTTGTACCTGTTTGAGCTCAATTACTCTGGAGGATTCCTGATAGTAATAAAAAGCTCTTTGCTTTTTGTGGCTTATGATTTTAACTGACAATAATTGGGCCTCTAATATTGTATTACACACTGGAATGTGTTGGTCAAGGGAAGATATCACCAATCTTTGTAAATGTCCACTTATGTGCACAATGCCACCAAAGGGAAATGATCAAATAAAGAATATCCTACGGATTACATTATGACTTTGTTTTGTGCTATGATAGAAACTGAACGACTCAATGTGCTTTCAGGCTTAGTGTAAAAATTTTGTACAAAATAAGTTTCTTCTATTTTTCCCTGGAGCGATTTCCAATGAGTTACCCCTGACTCTGTCTAATCTCTGAATGCTGTAAAGCACCCACACTATTGAGATTCAGTTTTTCTTTATCATTATTATTATTATTAACCTTTGACCCTCAGCAGGGATCACCTCCAGGTTGAGATTCTCATCCAATAGCAACTGAGTGCTGATAGCTCAGCATATTCCACCACACAGGCCAGGCAGCCTCAACATAGCCTGAAAAGCTGCCGACACTTTCTGAATTTCATAATAGACCAGGTATCCACCAAGTCCAATAAGAAATCCTGCTATGAATAATCTAGTCATTGGTTCTACGGTCCTACGGTCCATTCGGACCAGAACCTCCCGCCATAAGAACAGTTTCTGCCCCTCTGCCATAAGACTCATGAACACTTAATTCTATGTCTCTATAACCTACTCATGCCATTTGCACTGCTCTAATTGCACTATGTCATTATGCCCTCTCTGCTGCTAATGTACATTGTAAATACACCTCACAAGATTGTAAGATACTATCTCCTTGTAGGATGTTATTACTTTTTATATTTTATATTCATATTTTTATCTTAGTGTATATATTAGTCTTTTTTATTGCATGCCTTATAGCCACAGTGTTTTAGATATTTTTAGTATCTTATTTATCCCTATATTATATTTTATACGTTTCATTATATGTTCATTATCTGTTTTATGTTGCACGATTGTACCATAAAAAAATCCTAGTTTGTGAACTCCTTCACTAACAATGGCAATAAACCTTATTCTGATTCTGATTCTGATTCATGAATTTTGTTATTTAGTTTAACCAGCTTTTTAGTTTATTCATCATGCATTCACAGCCGCTGTAAACACTCACCTGTACAGAAAATATTTGTTTACATCTGCCGACGAAACAAACTTAAATACTTTCGGAACTGTACATATATTATTTATATAGCAAATAGACCATACCTGTCCCAATACTCAGCCCTTGGAATCACCACAAGCAATACTGAAGCATGACGACTTAAAATCACCCATTTTGCCTGCTACTTCAATAACTACTTCATTCACTCCAGAACCACACCTTTGTACATAATTACTCCCCCTCCCTGATTAATATGAAATGCTTTTGTAGATTGACAAATTGAGGAATTGCTAACTTCTGCTGATTTCTTCTACTTATTTCAGGACTGCCAAAGCTGTTAATTTCTGTGATCTAAATCCATACCGAGTTTCAAATAGTAGGTTGTGTCATTTATGTTAGATGTTTCATGTACAATTTGCACTATAGATTTTTGTCTTTAGTTTTTCTAATTGTAGAAAATATAAAGCGAGGATTAATGTTTTCAAGAACTGCCACCAATCTTTTTAACAGTTGAGGATAGAAAAATCAACTACACTATATTACATAGGCAACATAGGGGTCTACAATTTGAAATCACCACTGTGTCTCAATTGACGGATGATGCGATCTGACACTGATGTTTCTTGATCTTGAAGTTTATCTTAAATTTCTTGAGAAGCTGTTTCTTCCCTCCTTTGTTACAGTTTGTAACACCCATCTCTTTGATTTTTAATCAATTTTCCTCCCGCAGCCATTTCTAGGGAGGTTGTCTGGTTGTCTACAGTCCCACGGATCTTGAATATAAGAGTAATAAGTGCAACAGGAACAAGATGCTGCTTGGAGATGGTTTTATAGCCGTTACATTTAACTTGGTTGTCTATAGTTCCCTTTCCTTTGTTTCTTCTGGTCCACGTTAACCACCCACCATATCACCAAACAGCACCAGTGACTACCTATAGCCCAAAAATAGGCCCAGTGACTGATAATAAAATAGTAGACACCAATTAGGTTAATGAGTGGACTCACCTTAATTTAACATGTCCCTTTGGTCATATTATTTTATCTTTTCAAGGGGCACCGTCATTTTTGTCCAGGCTTGTTTCATTAGTTTATCTTTTTTAAATCCTTTTGTTGATGCATGGTTGAAAATCAATGTCTGACTTCATTTGATAGCTTTCATAGAAATGTTATGTATTAAGATTGGATGAGCATGTGTTGCAAGCCAATGATTCAATGCAATCAACCGGTTTCCTTTGATAGAAACTCCTAACCAGTCTTACTGTGTTGTATCTGTAAAGGGTCTTGCGATGGCATGTGTTGTGAATTGATGCTATATAAAAAAACTGAGAAGAGTTGAGTTATTACTTTTGATAGTTCATGTTGAATCTGTAATATTTGTGTTTTTTTATTAGTGAGGGGTGCCAAAAAATTTTAAGTATTTTTTTTTCTTTTTGCAAATTCCCGATTGCAGTCTGGAAAGTGTCACCCTTCAATACTTGGAGCTTTCTTTCTACTTCCTGAAAAAGTTCCATAAACTTTCTTGTCGGATGTCTGGATTTTAATTGCTATTTTGTTTGACTTAAGTCCTCTTATGAAATTTTAATAAAGCCAACCTCTTAGTTTTTAGCTTTGCAGGTGTTTAAGATAAAACCAGAAGGTGTAATGACAGTCCTATGTATCATTTGAAAGATTAAATCAGACCTTTTTTTGAATGGGGTTTATCTAATTTTCTGAAGGTGTAGATCAATCGAATAGGGTATAACCAAGTTTCCAAAACTATTGAGCAGCCTTACTTTCATTAATTCATAAACATGTTTTCAAGAGACCATATGGTTCCCTTTTTATTGTCCCCAGTACAGTTATTTATTTCTCACAAGTTACTTAGTTGTGGTTTAGATAAATGTCCCATATCCTGTTGCCTCTGTTACAGATATAAAAATCCCTAATTTTTCTTTTTTTATTTTCTTACTTTGATGTGCGAATTCAAATGCTTCCATGTGCTTATTTTATTTTGAGAGTACAAATAAATGGTTAAGTTTGTGCCAAACAAATTATAACATTTAGAATCCACAAGGTGGCAGTGTGACATTTGTTTGGATATTTTTACTCATCTATAAATATACCTGAATCACTTTTAAGCACATCTGCATCAGACGAATAAAGGGATGTGATCAGACTTCACAAATTGTCACATTTTTGGTATATTTCATAATATAAATTCTTACTGTTTTTTTTATTTTTTTTTACCATTTACTCTTACTTATCCTCTAAGTCATGCCCTCAGTATTATAATTTGCAGGTAAACAAAAGCAGAATGAGTCAGACCAAGATTGAAGACAGAATATTCACAGGCTGAAAGCCAAGCAGAATGTCTGTAATACAGTTTCCACTTCACTGCTGTGTTTTAGGGACATAGCCAGTTAAGAGTGAGATTTTCTTTTTTTTCTCTTCCATTCAGTGGAAAATAATATCCTGTACAACAAAAAAAGCTCAATGAGTTTCTGTCTTTGAACTTGCTGAGATGTTTTTCTCCTGCACTGGCTCCAGTTCTTTGGGAAAAAAGAGAGCAAGCGGCCTGCTAAGGACTTCCCATTGGCCACCTCAAACCTCCACACGTGTTTCTTATAGACCACCACAAGCTCCAGTAATCCAAGGGCAGCTGATGTAGAGATAAAAAAACGGGTGGGTAAAAAGGAAAAGAGAAAGCTGCCAATAGAAAAGATGGACTGAATGGGGGGGTACCTGCCAGTGCGCTGGTTGTGCTTAGTATTTCATTTGTTCAAACTGTGTTTAAACTGTGTTTTGCTCTCATTTCCTTGTTAAAAGAAATTGTGCTACGTGTACTCACTGGAAAACATTTTATTGCTGCCATTAGCAGCCACTCATTGGATCAACATTATATTTTCTGAAGGTCTTTTTTTCTTTATCAAGATAACAACTTCATCTTATGTGTAACACTAGCCTAACAGACAGACATGTCTCTGTTGTCAGTGAGATTACGCTGCAAAGCCTATTTTGACATCAAAGGTGCTTTCAAGATAACTTTTTTTATCTTACCTTAACAAACAACAACAACAAAAAAACAACTGACTAGATGAATAATACATGTATCTTTCAATTTGTCAAAGCTTATAAGTTTCAGAGCTCCAAAAAGGAAGATAGTAGGGTTTTATTCACTGACCAGAGCATTGAGGAACTGTAAGTTGTAGCATAAGCAGCATAAAAGGATGGTAAAAATATTTTAGATTGCTTTAGTTTTTTTTCCCTTAAACTTCCCTCTCATTTGAAATTGGCTTAGTAATGCACTTTAACTTAATAAATTCCGACAGCAGCACCACACTTTAGTTTAATAAAAATGCATTTGATTAAATCATGAAGCCTTGTTGGCCTATTATGTTTTATTTTTGTGTTTTACTTTTAGTTTTTGCTTTATTTATTAGTAAACAAAGCTCTCATATTTATATATTTACCATAACGAGACCAAATGACCATTGGTATGTTTACTATGAGTAAACAATCAATCAATGGAGCCAAACAAGTCAGCAATGCCTATTGCAAAGAGAAAGCACAAAAATCTAAGATCCAGTGTTAAAGAGGGAACAAAACTTGATGCCAGCTGGGATAAGACATTTATAGCAGAACAAAATGTGAACATTGATGTTTCAGCTTTAGCATTAGCATTCAGATTTTGGAGCCAAGGTGATGCACAATGATGTTTTTTTGTTCTGATGATGTAAATGTTGTTTTCATGATCAAAAGATGAGAAAAAAAAAACAAAGTTAACAATATCAAAATTAAAGCTTGCTATATTTTGTTTTATCTTAAGATCAATGTATGTTTTTTTGTTTTTCTTAATGGTCATAATGTGACTAGGCCTCATTGAAGAGAACTCCTTATGATACAAACTGGAAAGAAGGTGAATAAATCTATAAATCTTTATCTGTTTGTCTAAGCTAGGGGTGGTGTTTGATATTGGCCAGGTGGACAGTTTCCCAAGGAAAGTGAAGTACATCAGTAGGCTACTCGGAAAATAATATAACCAATATGCCAGCTGTACCTTGAACGTGTTTTCTACAGTTTTTATACTTGTGCAGTTAAAACGGAGTAGATGCCTCCTGCTTTCAGGTGAGAATGATGAATCCATTATAAATGCTTTTTTAGGGGAAACCCTATAATTGATGAATTGGGATAATTTACAACATTTGAACTGTTTGGGGGAGGCAGAAGGGGGAGCTTGCCCAAAGCACCATTCATGAAAAAGCAGCCACCGATCTAAACTGTCCGGGGTTTGGCGGTCACAGCTTGAGGCTTTGTATAAATAAATACATACGTTTATCAGTTTCCTCCTTTCTTTTAAATCCCCTAGAGATAGAGGTTAGAAAAAGAGTAAATGTTGGGGTGCATATTGATATAAGCCTAGACAATCTAGCCTGTTGGTGAAGGTGGGGGGGGGCAGGGTACTGTCCTGAGATCCTTGTTCGGAGTGACGTCCCAGAGAAGGGCTGTGAAATCTAAAACAGCAGGCAGCAAAGACACCCCAGCTGGAGTAACTCACTCACAAACTGTTACTCTCTTAAGTGCAGGCAGACCGTTGCATCCTCCAACTCTGCAGACACAATCTCCTCTTACCTCTGATTGTCCTTTCACAGAGGAGCATTCAACAAAAGTCATTTTATTATTTGCTTTATTTATGAAGCCAGATGTACAAACCTGATTTTTTTGGCAACTCCATTAGAATCCTATTTAGTGATGTTGTGATATTTTCATATATTTGCTAACCACCCCGGTAGGGGTGGAAAATATCATATTATTCGGACTGCCATATATTGTTTTTAAACAAACACCCTACTGGCTGTTTGTTGGAACAATAACTGAAAGTGTGAATCAAGCTCAAATCATGGTCAAACAGATAATTCTGCACATCTATGGAATAAATTCACCACAACTTCCGTTCAAAATAAAAGTGCTTATTAACAAAAATCATTCTGCTCCAAATCAAATATATATTTTAATTTAACACTCTTGACTAAAACTAGTGAAACTCAACTTTAACTAAGCTACTATGTACAAAGAAGAAGGAAAAACATGGTTAAAAAACTTAATCACTGAGATGATGCAATGATATCACAGTTTAGCAGGGTTTTTTTGTTGGAGAACCAACATTTATCTTGAAGAATTTGGAATGTGATCAGAATAGCTTTTGTCTAATTTAGAGCAATTGGAACGTTTTCAAACCACTTCACAATACAAAATCCATGAAGTGAAAAGAGCATTATTTGTACAGTTTGGTTACAGTGTTACATTTTTGCTTCACGCAACTTTTGAATAAAGATCTGCTTTAATCTCATCTGAACAGATCACCCTGCTCCACATGTTTACTATCTCCCAGATATGGCATATTCCAAACCAAACTGATGAGGCGTATTTAAAGTGTTTGACTTGCTTTAAGCAATTCATTAATATTTCCATTCTTCTTTCTAGGCAGAACGTGACTTACACTTGTTCTTTTCAACTGATTCTCTCACACAGGAAATGGATTTCTACTGCTTCTCCCAAGTTCCCACCTATTGGGATTGCTTGTCTGGCTAATGTTCTCAGTGCCCAGCATGCTAAAGTAGGTCAATGGTCATGTTTGGTTCTTGTTATGTAATTGGACGGTAATCATTGGAATCTTTAAAGTTTAGTATATATTTTTTCATAATCTAATCCTAACTTTAACCTCTCCACAGTTTTACCCACCACCCGCTTGCAGTAATTCTTGGTCTTTACTGTGCTCTCTCTGTTTTCTTTCACATAACAAACTCTAATAAACTTCTGCAGCTTTTACAAAGCAGATGCTTTGATACTAAGATTAAATTACACATTCACCTTATTTCCCAATAAGGGGAATTCTGAACACAATTGGTTGCTCTGAATTCTATTTGGAAGTAAAATAATATAAGGGGTTAATTCAAATACATTTAACACTTTTCATATTATTATTTCTGAATGAGATTTTTAAAACTATTCATAATTTCCCTTGTATTTTACAAGTATGCCTTACAATATTTCCCCAAAGTATTCAGAAAAGTTGCATAGCTGTTAAGTGTTTATGAATTTATTTTTTTAACATGTTGAAATGCTCCTATTTAAATGGGCTGTGTAAAAATTGCGCAGCTGTTCCAGCCTTCTTCCTCTTGGGTCTTTAAGGAGGTCACACACAACAGGACAGAGAGGGACACTGCAAACACAGAAACAGACAACACAAACAAGGATCTGACACTGTTGTCCAAGGTAGAGGGGGGGAGTAAGTTAAAGGAGTGTGTTCGCTGGATGGAGTGGAGTGTGTGCACATGGCTCTGTTTAGGGCCTAGAGGCTTGTTTAGCTGACTTCAGTGAAAGCAAACCTCATGACAGAAGGTCTGGCATTGTCTGTGTGCCTGGGCTGCACTGGAGCCAGACGGTCTGCCGGCCGCCAGCTTTGCTTGCTTATAACGGCTGAGAACATCCGATCCCCTTGGGGAGGACAGAAGGGGAGGAGGTGGAAGGGGGGTGATCTGCTGCAACACTCACCGCTTTCCTCTCTGTCTTTATCTCTACTCTGTAGGCAAAGAACAAGCATCAGCCAGGTCATCACCTAGCATGTTTATTTTGTATGGCAAGAGAGAGAGAAAGGGAGAGAGCAAGAGCTGGAGCGAGAGGGAGGGGGAGAGAGCGAGAGCGAGAGGAAGAAAACAACATGAGCATAAAGTTTGGATACAAGTACTCATGGTGTCAAGATATACACGGAAAATGTCCAAAAGATCGGGTCTTGGAAATACTTTCTAAAGCTAGTAATTACAAAAGACCACCATGTGAAAGCATTTAATTGATAAGTGTGTCCTCTTTTTCCCATCCTATCTATCACACACAAACACAGAAGGATGAATCTTTGTGCTCTGACAGAAACAAATTGTCTCTAATCATCTCCAGACATCCAGCTTCAGCCTTGACAGAACACTTCCACTCCTTCTGAGCTGAGTAGCCACAGAGAGAAACTCCTGACATTGCTTTTCTTTAGTGCCTATGAATGAAACATGTAATATTTTCCCTAGCTTTGCAGATACTAATAGGCTTTTATGTCTCTTGTGTTTAAAAAAGAAAGAAACATAGAAATTGAGTGGGAAAGTGGCAAAATATAACTTCTGCTGCTTAATCTTTGTGTTTTCCAGTCTTTGTGGGAACACACAGTGATATTGATGACTGCATGGAAAAAGAGGGGAAAAAAAGACAAGGCAGGGAAAGGACACAGGCTTCTCGGAGCAAAGATTCATAGGAAACACTGAAGAGAAAGGAAAGCGGAACGTAGTGTGAGGTAAACTAGGTCTGGTATCAGTGTAAAGGTAAAACAAACAGAGTTTCGACATGTAATTTCTCAAGATAAAGATGAGATGAAAAAAAGATTTAATGAAAGTCTGTCCGTCCGTCCCACCGTCCGTCCCTCCATCCATCCATCCATCCATCCATCCATCCATCCATCCATCCATCCATCCATCCATCCATCCATCCATCCAT
>JAUZNJ010029386.1:0-15461 GCA_034780135.1 Jordanella pulchra | reverse complement strand
ATTAATGCAACACTGGATGGAAATAAATCTGGTGACACTGCAGAAGCTTATTGAAACAAAGCCACAGCGAATGCAGCTGTAATCAAAGCTAAAGGAGGTCCAACTAAATATTAGAGAGTGGGACTATTTGTTGGTGGCGAGTTTTTTTTTTTTTTTTGTTTTTTTTGACCAGGCAGTGTGTTTGTCCTTTAGTATTCGTAGTGGAAGAATTGTGCCATAACTAATGCTCATTAACTGTTCACACTTAAAGTTTTTTTTGAAGTAGCTTCAAATATCAGGGGTTTCTCAAAAAAGAAAAATAATGTATTATAAGCTTGAACCAATCTGAAGGTTGATTAACCTTCAGTAAACTATTAAAATGTGATTCATTGCAATGAATTATTTTCACATCCTGGAATTCATTTGATTAAAAAAATTGAGTTGTTTCCCACCAGTAGTTTGCATATTAAAGCACCAAAATATTTTCTGTTTCTCTGACAGACCTGAGGAGGAGCCCAAGAATAAAGAAGTTTGCTCGACGACACTCGAGCATCTTCTACTCGAGCTCTCAGCCTCGCTCCAGGAACCTGGAGAAAGCTCTTTCTTCATCTCAGCTCCCGCTCAGCGACAGCAGCAGTTGTGAGGTCGATGTGAAAACAGTCCAGTCTCCTATGCGGCTTCTCTTTGGAGCCGCCGATTCTCCCACAGGCTCCCTCGATCCGTTCAGGGCCCGGCTGTCCACAGACTCCAGTGTTTTTGAGGTAATTTCTCCAAATTCATCCATTAAACTTCCTCGTCTCAGGTGTTTAGTATCAAAGAGTTTTAACAGGATGTAAAGTCGAAAGCTTTTGGTTTCTCTTCATCATGTTTTGGTCATAAGCCTGTAACAGAAGCGTTCATACTAAGGATGGTTGATTCATCAAAAATCCATGAATCAGAGTTTTTGTTTATAAAGATTGAATTTTTGATAAATGAGGATTTTTTTTAATTTTTTTTTTTTAAACGAATCTTCTTGTCCTCCGTCGCTCAGAGTGACAACAGTTCATCATTTCATGTTCTCCTCATAACTGATAAACTCACTCACTATGTAAAACTACTTGCTCCAAGTATTTAGTTAATATTTTTTGCTGTTTTAGTTTCTGTTTAGTTGTTTAGTTTTAGTTTCCAACAACTTGCAGTTTTGTTGAACTTTTCTTCCTGTTTAGAGTCCGAACCAAAGCCCATCAAAGACGCCCACTAGACGAGGAAGGAATTTATCTTGCGTGATTCCCAGGACCCCCCAAACCCCGAAGACCCCCGGAACCCGGGCGTCTTCTAAAACGCGAGTTTCGGTGCTAGCAGAGAGTCCTGCAGCAGCTGCTAAGGCCAGTCCTTTGAAATCTGCAGGCAAAGAGCCTCTTGTCCTAAAGACGCCAAGTAAGCAAAGCCCAACCAGGAGTCCTTTGAAGGGGATTCTTAGGACGCCAGTCAAAGCTTCTGGATTGTGTAAACTTAACAGCCCATTGTCCAAGACTCCCAAAAAGAGCGTCACATGGTCTCCCTCGCCTCCGAAACGGAGAGGGGAGGAGGACGGTGCAACTTTTAAAGTTCCTAAGTCACCAAGTCCAGCTTCTCTCAGTTCTCTGAGACACATGAAAACTCCCAGCCCAGAGCAAAAGACCAAAGCTAAGAGAGACATTTTTAAGAGCCCAGATAAAACCTGCCAAGTGAGTCTAGTGCAGCTAACTGAACATGATTTACTGACTCCAGAAAAAAATCAGAGACATGCAACAAGCAGCACAGCTGGAAGTAGGGCTGCAGTTCATCTGGAGAAGACTCCTCCGTCACCCCTGGAACCATCAACCCCAGCTAGCGGAGCTGATGTGAAAACGCCTAGTCCTGTTCACCAAATGGTTACTCGCTCTGGACGAACTCCAAGGAAAGGGTCAAACGGTGCATCACTCACGCCTCCAGAAGGCGACGGGCCTCCAAAAGAACCAGCTTCAGTCGGCTCGCTCCGGACCGAGGAGCAAACTGGAACACCTCAGGCCTCCGAGCCCGACTCCAGTCTCCAGACTGGATCACAGGAAGGCGACTCGTCTCACCGTAACTCTGCCACCACAGACGACAGCAGCTTGGATATTGTTGATGCTACAGTTGTAAAGACTCAGCTTAATCAATGTATAAAGATGAACATTAGCTTCTCCAGGAAGTCCTCTGTGTCTGCTGCAGATGGTCTCTTTGGAGCAGCTTCCCCTGAACAAGCTCTGCCGCTTCAAAGCACGCCCAGCCGGAACTACGGCTTCCGACAAACGCCCGACCGCCGGCAGAGGGAGGCCGCTGCTCGTTTAGGGTACGGGAACGACCCCCCTCGATGTTCAACCCCCAGAGGCTCGGTGAGATCTAGCAGTAAGAAACGCTCAGATACTCCAAACTCTCATACCTACCAGGTGGAGCTGGAAATGCAGACTTCAGGGCTTCCGAAACTCAAAATCAGACGAACGGGTTCCATGAATGCAGACGGTGCTGCTCCTCCACCAGGAGCACAGAGCCCTTCAGCTGCTGCAAAGACCCCCGTGGAAAGCCCTTTGGCCTCAAGGTCTAAACCCAGAGATCCTGCCCGTTACTCTCCATCTCTCTGTACTCACGTCACTCCTGGAAAAGGAGGCGTTGTCCAAACCTACATCTGTCAGTCCTACACACCCACACGCCATCCCACAGCAGCCTCGTCTCCCGCTGCGGCGGCAGTGGCGGACCTGATTCCCCTCACCCCTTCGCCTCAGAGCGTGGGCAAAGTGACTCCAGAGAACCTGAACAGCTGGCCTCGCAGGAAGAGGCCTCAGCTGGGCGTGTTTGGAGGGAAGGAGCGCGTCCAGAGGGGGGAGCCTCGGCTGGAGGAGCTGCTTGAGGAGGCCGAGCTCGGAGTTGGACGCTTGCAGGACTTTGAAGACCATGAAGAACCGTCAAGCAGCAAATCTGAGAAACCGTCTTGGATCTTTAAACAGTCGCCTCCGGTGGCAGCGACTGTGTCGCCTCTTTCACCCACCGAGGACTTATACTGGATGGCTAAGCTGGCTGAAGCCACAGACTGCGGCGATGGTGGGAACCCTGCTGAACGCGCCTGGGCAGCAGATACTGGAGATATAAAGTCAGGTAAGTAACACCTTTACATTGTTTGAGATGGAGGGAACTTATTTTAACCATTATAATGTCTAACATTGCTGGCCAGTCACCTCAGAGGGGGTGATTGACAAAAAAAGAAATGTATCTTTATTATTTAATGACTGAGAATTATTATTTTAATAAGAAACTCGAGTATAAAGAAATCGATTGATAAACTTTTTCTGCTGCAGCCTGCTGTGTTTGGATATCAGTGTTGCATCAGATTAGTGAAAATCTATTGAGATTTTGTGCAGGGAATCAGGTTGTTTCTGGACGTCCAGTTTACTCTGATGTCGGCCTTCAGGTCTGCAGACTCTCATCTTAACTAATGTCAGGAACATCGTGGTCTTTGTTGGTTCCTCACAATGCGCTGGTAGATGGCGGCATCGGCTGTGGACGTCAGAGGCGCAGATGACTTGCTGCATGAGGCAGGTCAGCAAGCTCTCGACGGAGGAGCGGTAGAAGGCCAGCAGCAGGTCGGAGTTAAGGTTGTACCTCCTGAGGACTCTCAGGTAGTGTAACCTTTGCCGGGCCTTCTTGATGATGGTGGTGATGTTCTCTGACCAGGTGTTGCGGTCAGAGATGTGGACGCCGAGGTATTTGACGCCGTGAACCCTCTCCACCTGCTCGCCGTTGATGAAGAGGGGAGCTGGCTCAGGGCTGTGCCTCCTGAAGTCTGTAATGAGCTCGTTGGTTTCCTTGGTGTTCAGAGTCAGATTGTTTTCTGAGCACCAATCAGTCAGCTTCAGGACCTCCTCTCTAGCTGGCACAGCGGAGGGCCGCTGGGATTCTTGGTTCTTGGACACTTGGTTTCCTTCTCAAAAGCTGCACTGTGTAACGTCAGAAAGTCGGATCGTCCCTGAACGAGTCATGTGACCCAGAGCACCGCTTTACAGCAGTCTGAGCTCCCCTTAAACAGTGCAGGGATTAGACATTCATACTTGGACGCTGCTGGCCCCTAGGCTGACGGGCCTACAGGGCGGCCATCTTGGGTCAGACCATCGCGTAGACAGCTGCTGTTGGTGAAGAGGACGAACCTCTGATTTTAATCACGTGGAAGACGAGTCAAAGATAATCCCGGTAAATACCAACATGTCACAAGATCTGAATATAATTATTCACACCTTTAAAAGTCAGGGGGTTTCAGTCCTTTTCTCTGCTCCCATTAGCATCTCTTATGTAACAGTAACTGTGAGACATGAGGATGATCTATCATTAAATTCTGCTTATTAGAGTTAATCCCTCTAAATCTGGTTTATAGTCTCCTTTTATTTGTGCTCATAGGAGGAATAAAAGTCTGATATCCTGAGAGGTTAGCTCTGGAAATTTGCTTTCAATACAAAACAAAAGTTATGTATTAACTGTATTGAGGTTCTCAGACAATTTATCTGGAAATCAGTTAAGGGTTCATTAGATTCCGAGGTTCTGCCGTCATAAAGTAGGATTAGCCTTAATTGATGTCTGTGGCCTCTGACTGCAACTTGGTCTGACCCAAGATGGCCGCTCTGTGGGCACACCTTTCACCCAAGGATGTGGGGTCTATGGATGTCTATGGGGGAGGTCAGCAGTGGCTCTCATGGGTGCTTAACCTGGAAGTTGTAGGTCCAGCGCCCCTAGTGGTTAAAAGCTACAGTGTTCCTATAAAGTTTAGCAGGTTCACTGCAGTCCAGCTACAATAGGACAAGTATGTGGTTGAGTGAATAACTGGTCTCCAGTTAATGTTTTTGCTTCAGAAATAAGAAAACAAACAGAATTTTAACAAGTTGCTGCTTAGCAACTTAAAATCGTTTTCTCCAGATGTGAACCCTTTATGTGAAAAGCATCATATAATGCAGTGGGAAATCTTAGTTTGTGTGTTCAGGTGATATGGTGAAACATGATCTTGGATATGAGGTTTTAATAGAAATATGATGACAGAGGAACGCTTTGTTTCGTCCTGTTATTGCAGTCCTTCCTCCTTCAGGTAAGATTTCATTCATTCACCGGTTTTTGTTTTGTCCTCTGCAGCAGCAGCAGCGACTCCTCCCAGTCGGAAGGGGAGAAAACCTGTAACCCCGAGCGGTATTTTGGCCCTCACTCAGTCCCCACTGCTGTTTAAAGGAAAACCACGTTCTGCTCAGAAGAAAACAGGTAACGTTTAAATGGGATTTTCTTTTAAATATATATGGTCCTCATAATGCAGGTCACCTGACATTGAGTTTCTTTCTGATTTATTTATTTTTTTCAGGCGAGGCCACATCAGGGAAACCAGAAGGTGGACTGGAGCCGTCGCCTTTCAGCCTTTCTCAGCCGGCCAGACACTCAAACATGGGGAAGACTTGCAGCCGCAAGAGACTGCTGCATTAATGCAAATAAACTGTTTATAGAAAGTCTGAGAAGATGGTCTGTTCTGCACTGTCACGCTGTGAAACATGGTCTCATAAACTGGGAAGGTTTTGGTTAATCAGAACCATTTGTTCAAAGGGTGTTAAAGAAGAGCTTTCACCACAGCTGAAGAGTCCATGTTTGTTGTTTTAGTCCACTGGAGGCGTCAGCTATGTGAAGCACGGTGCTGTGAACACATCAACATATTTTCTTCCTCTGACATCTGTTTTCTAATCAGGTCAGATCTTGTCATCAATTTATATAATATTGTTTATTTATTTATTGCTTTCTTCCCTCTCTTTTTTAACTTTTCAGTGAAAGGGATTTTCTGAAATCTTGTAAATATGTTAAATGTTGATAAATTCTTGTAAATAAACAGTTTTTCTCAACCATTTGTTAGTCGTTGAAAAGCAGGAGGAACCGATGGATTTGTACGTTTATCAGCGGCTTGCATGCATAAACACTCCTGGTGCTTCAAAGGTCAGTTTGGTGAACTCAGTCCAACTCTCCGTTTTACCGTGGTGACCTGCCCACGTCTGATACACAGCTTTTCTTTCAGTGCCTTTGATTCCAGATCATTACTGTAGCTTTCAGATTAAATGCAGAAATACTTGTTGATTCCAGAGGGACTTCAAGTGTAACTCAGTTTTTTGTTCTGTTTGGTTTAATGAGTTGTATGTTAATTTGTGAGGAAACTGATGCCACTTGTTTAACAATCATCTGAGGATGAGGCTCAAGTGTCTTATGTCTAAATTGTTCTCCCGCTGTATTCAGACAGGATCACAGTTTTCATCTGTTACATCAGGAGCTTAGTGCTTCACTCGTCCTACTAATTAAGGCGCTCTTGGCCTGTTTTACTAATGTAGAATAAACTCCTAGAAAAACGGAAAATGCTGAAACCCTCAATAGCTTTAGATCCAGATGAAGACTAATTGTTTGGAGCGGCCTTTGACTGGTCCAACTTTGATTTTATCATCAATCATATACGGTTTTATTTAAAATGACTCATTCATTTTTGCTCTCATTAATTATTCGGTAATCTTTATGCCACTGTACGTTTCTCTCAGCCCTATAAACAAACTTATTTTCCTTAAAGGTGACTGCTTCTAATTTTCCTTTAAATCCAATCAATCATGACGCATAAGGAAGCTGCTGCTGTTAACGGCTTTAACCTTGTGAGCAATGGATTGTTTCTGAAGATGATTTGATTGAAATATTGAAGAAATGAGAAGAATGCTGCATTTAAGACTGGTTTAGTTTAGATCGATGTCGAACCTTCAAACCTGCAGCTTTTCACCGTATTTAAATATTCCTCCTATGCGCCACTTTACTTGAAATAAAGCGGCGAAAAAATGTAAAATAGCCTTCCGGTGTAATCCCGTCCTAACAAAATAAAACGTTTCACTGTAAAAATGCGCTTTAACACTTTCGGGTTTATTTCAAAGCCTCATGTAGCATTAACTAAAAAAACATTTTTAATGTAAAGAAAAAAAATCAGAACCAGTATTTTAGATTTGGAAGTAGATTAGAGTTGGACAGGTCAGACCTATACTGGGTTCTGCACTGAACTGGCAGTTTGAACCCAGTATAGGTCTGACCTGTCCAATTAATAACTTCATACCTTTATTTGCTTGTATAAATGCAAACGAACATTGATAATGCCGTACATTGTATACTTTAACCCAAACCAGTCTGAGACTGTAATTTTCCTGGTAAACTTTTTTTTTTAGCACAGGTGGATTGTGGGATGTCTTCTACTGGTTCTGGACTCTGTTTATGCTGCATGAGTCCAGAAAAGGCCAGACACGTTGGTACCAATCATCCCATCCACCCGGCCATCAGGAAAACATGCAGAAATGTATTAAATGTTTGTACCTGGTTTTAAACAACAGATGAACTTTAGCTCTGGTGCCAATTCCAGCATATTCACGCTGAAGCAGCTCCCGATGAATTGATTAATGTGAACTGTCCTAATTCGAATTAATAAATAAAAATACACAAACACAAAATGAAATCGTCCCTTCAGCCCATTTCTTGGACTGTTTCAACTTAACCTTTATGTAAAAGCACTGCATGTTAAATTTTTAATAGTTTTTACATTAAGCCTCCCCCAAGTATCTTCAGGTGTTTTAAACTTACGTCGGTGTGCTATATGGGCATTTTGAGCAGGTATCTTTTAATTCTTGATTCTTCTTTTATTTTTTAGCATTTAAAGCAGTTGCATTTAAATCTTTATAGGGATGTTTTTATTTAGTTATCAGTTGTAAGCATAACATTTCGTAATGATTAATATATAATTTAATCTTTGATAATCTGTTCATAAAAGACAAATAGATCATATTTCCCCACCATGTTGGTTTAGCTCTAACCATAACATCAGGGGGGTTAGGGCCGTAATAAATGATCTATATGCATTTTAGAAATGCATTATTAATTTGTGTTAATTTAAATGAATGAATAAGGATTTTATAGTAGTCCAAAAAGCGAATTAAAATAAGAAAATATTATTTTGAAAACTACATATTCATTTCCGGTCCAGCCGTTGCTCTCTGCGGCCATCTTGACGACCCTTCCCGGTCAACCGTTCTCCAATTCCATCAGAGGCGCGTCTTCACCTTCACTCCATCAACCTGTCAGCGGCTCCCCCGGACAAAAAGACCCGCCACAAACAGCTGGAATTTTAAGGAAGATAATTTGATAGATATTTCTAAAATAAAAATGGCCAGCAGCTTTTCAAGAATCCTCTCCTCCAAGAGAAACGTCGGCCTGCTGTCGCTGGTCGGAGGCTCCGTGGCTGCTGGCATTCTGCTCCATCGGGAAGCCGTCACCGCCGGAGAGCCTCTGCGCAGGAGGTACCCCGCCAGGTAAGGGCGCCCCTCCAGCCTTTCAGGTCCTTTTCAAACGATATATGTACAGTTATCCCAACTAATACTACACATTAATATTGTATTAAACGTCACCTGCCATATATTAGGTTTTGTTGTTTTTAAATCGATAAGTGCAGTTTAAGCTGATGAGGGTGGAGAAGTTCGAGGTAAAAAAAAAAACCTTCTAGCTGGTTAGAAATGATCCGATATAATGTTATCCGGACTAAACATGACACCAGCTAATAAAGATGATTTAAAACGGCTTGAATATCCCAGAGCTTTGGAGGATGGGTGGAGATGGGTGGATGCTTGCTTGGTGTGAGGGATTGCTGACGAGTCAATAATTCGATGCAATCAGCTGGTTTTCCTTAGATAGAAAACTTTTAACTAATTTTAATGTGTGATTTGATTGAATTGTCTTTGTAAAGAGACACGTGGTGTGAATTGGCGCTATAGAAATGAACTGAATTGAATTGGATGGGTGGATGTTCATCTTCTCACGCTGCATACAATAAAAACTAAAGTTTATGAGAACGATATGAGGAGCAGCAAATGACTCATGCAAGAGCCACGTGGGGATCCTTGCTTCATATTCAGGTCAGAGATGAACAAATCAGCCTCATTTCCTCCTGCAGGATCAGGAAGCCATGGAAAGGCTTTCCTCTGCAGTCTCCGTAGATCCAATCTACCAAACCAGTTGAAGCTTGTTGTTATGGATCTGGTTGAGCTGCCAGTAACCACAGCTTTCAGTGGAAGAAGTCCTTCCTTATTATAAATGCTTAAGGTGTTTTCTATTACAGCAAACATTCCTTGATGATTGTGAAATCATTTCTTATATCATAAGAGGTGCTTTTTTTTTTTTTGAGCTTTTTACAGCTCTAGTGGCTCATTTTTCTAACAGTAGGCTGACAGGAAAGGGGGGATGAGAGGGGGGGAGACATGCGGGAAAGGACCACAAGCCGGAATTGAACCTGGGTCGCCCACGTCGAGGACTAAGGCCTCCGTACATGGGTCGTGCGCGCTAACCACTGCACCACCTGCACGCCCGTAAGAGGTGCTTTTTGATGTGAGAATCAGAGGAACTGATGAGTACGTGACCCACGGCACGCCTACATGACCTATGAAGCAGGGTCACTATATGCGGATTGGTAAAACATTATCGGCTCCTTGGATAAAGTCCCTTCATTGATCCAAGGAGAGCTAACAGATAACAACACATTGTCCTTGATTCCACTTTAAGGTTTTATCTATCTTTATCTTTCTTAATGAACTAAATGACTTCCTTTTAAATCGGGACTTTTGCAGCCTGCTCGGTTATGTTCTGTTAAATCTCTAAAATGAATATTAACCGTGACCTGTAGATGTTTTTAACCCCAGTGGTATTTTTCATGTTTTGTCGCCTCACAGCCTGGAATTAAAACGGACAGTTTGTGATTTTTTTCATTGACAGAAATTTCCCATTAAAACCTTCAAGTGTTGCTTTAGCAGCATGCTAAAGCTCGGGTCCTGGTTCTGTTAAAGGTCACCTCCGCCCATAAGGCCCTATAAAACACAGTTCTTTCTTTTACCAAATTACACTTTTTTCTGCTTTTTCTGTAGGTTTTTTCTTCAAAAACATTTTCATTGTAACCACATGCATTTAGCTAAAAAAGGACTTAATTATAAAAATATAATGAATACCCACAGAATTCAGAATTTGATAGTTATTGTTTTACCCTTATAAATAAGAGTAATGAATTATTACATTATTTAATTGACCTTATTTTATATAAGAAGAAACGTTCTTTAATCTCTTGTTAAAAAGAAAAAATCCTTTTGTAAAAGAGCTTTAGAGTTGAACATAAAACCGTCTGATAAAGAAACCAGGCTCAGTTTTACTTCCTCCATCGGTTAATGTGTAAAATCAACCCACGCCTTGCTTGTTCTGATGTAGTTCGACGCTGCAGACATGCAGGCGTCGTTCCTGTAGGTGGTCGTCACGTCCTCTCATGCATCCAGTCCATCGTCTGCAGACCTCCTATGTTTTACACTGAATGTCACATTTTTTTGGAGAACTTCACTGTTTCTGTTTGCCTCTTCGCCTTGGCTGACCTCCGCCCGCCCCTCATTAAAGCGTAAGGGCAGCTACAGGAGCTAGCCTGGACTAAATCCCAAATCCTGTGAGATTTCTCATTTTGCACCAGATTTTATTTGCTGACTCTGTGATCCGGGTCTGATCCGGCCGTTCGTCCCTGAGCTTAGCACCATCCTGATGCTGCCACCGCCATGCTTCGCTGTGGGGGACGCTGTTTCTGGAGCGATGCGATGTGTTGGGGGTGCTCTGAAGCACAGGTGCTTTAGTCTCAGAGCCCCTGCTGCCTCTGCTGCCTCTGATTGGTGTCATTCGATGGACAGTCGACCTTGGACTGGTTTTCGGGTGTCTCATTCGTTGCGCCTGACGGATTCGATTTGGCTCCAGAGGGACGTCAGTATAACTCCAGCCGGTCTTTAGAGTGATGGTGCCTCTTGTTTAGTGATGCTGCGGGTCTGGGGCCGATCAGGAAAGACTGTTTACGCTGACAGATCATGTGGCCCTTAGATTGAACCCTGGTGGACTCCATTTCACTAATTATATGACTTTTTAAGCTAATCATTTGCCCCAGAACTTTGTAGGCGTTTCATAGCAAATCGTTTTATGCTTGTATGTTTGGTGTCAGTGGCCATATTTTCCTAATTATCTGAATTTTGGAATTGCTGCTTTTTCTTTATAGCTGCACATCAACAACGTATGTCATTAAAAAACCTTATTTATTGAGGATTTAAAAAAAAGGGTGAAATATTGGCAGGTTGTCCAGCAGACAGTCTCCTCTGTACTGTATCCATGTTTATTGTTGGACATTACAGAGGAAGGTGGTGGAGAAAAGCCCAGAAGGATCATAGAGGACTGTAGAGCCACGCTGATGAAGCACAGCCTCCAGGAATCCAGACATGAGCTTTAACTAGTGACGCTATGAGATGAGCTAACCAGCTGAGGGCTCCACGGTCTGTGCTGTCGGCTTTTGGATGGAGTGAGAGTCTGGAGAGTTTAGGAGAGAGAAGGAAAGAACAGAGACGTCTCAGTTTGAGGCTCATTGTTCAGAACAGCAGCCGTTAGGAGCAGACAAATCCTGGCAGCGAGTCTCTGGTGGTGCGGTGGAGTGGGAGGCCATGCTGGTGGAGTCAGCGAGCAGCAGCGCAGGCAGACAGAGGCCGATGAAGGAGCTGCAGTGTTTCTAGAGCTAAACTGTTGAGGTTGAAGGTCATCCAGGCTCTGGGAAACTTCTTCAACCTGGAGAACATAAAACAAGAAGGTGAACTAGAAGGATGGAGCAGTAATCTGGAAGGTTCCTTAAACTTTACCAACAAACACGGAGCATCAGGAAATAAGCAAACTTCCAGCAGCAGCAGCAGATCGCTGATGCTCTCAGGTGAGCTGATCCAGCAGAGAGAACTCGCTGCACCACAAACAGACCCACACACCATGATCACAGCAGTTATCAGGACGTTAATCTGATTACAACCAATGAACATTATGGCTGTGATCACATGTGACACGATGACAGGATAGAAACCCAACCAGGAAGTACAAGTCTGTTCGTTTTGATGCTTTTACCTGCATCACTAACGGTGGCGGCTGCTTTAAAGCTAAAGGAGCCCAGACCGAGTATCCAGAACACGTCTGCAGACGTGTGTCTATTAGAAATACTTTTCTAATATTTATTATTCAAAAAGAGCTAAACTCTGACTTTTTATGAGCAGTGAGGAATAGTAGATGTATCCCAGCAAACTGCTTCATATTGATGATATTAGGAATTAAATACAGTAAATATATGTGTTTTATCTTTTCTGATGCAATAAATGTCTAAAAGGTTTTTTTATTGGTACAAAAAAGCAACAATTAAAATAAAGTTCTTGTTGTTTAGAGTTTTAATGTTAAACTCTCACGTTAAACAAATTTAAACCTTAGAAAACAAAATAATCAAGAGCATCTGTGTGCTATAAAAATAGATTATAAGGAGAGTTAGAGGAGCAGAAGATGAATTTATCATTATTATTATTGTAATATGTGTTTCATTAATAAATTGAAACTCACTTTGTTGGTTTTACAGCAGATATTTAGTTATTTTAATATGACCTAGTCAAAGCATTGAGCTTTATGCAGCTGAAGGTCTTTTGTTTTATTTAGAGACACAGAAAGTTCCTGGATTTCTGTTTTAAAGCTGGTATGATTGGAGGTGATGTTAGAAGAGCATTTATATCAGAAAACATGAATCTGTTTTACTGATGTCTGTGCAGCTTTATGTAAATAAATCTAAAAAACTGATAGATACAGCATGTATTTAGGATTTTTTAGTTTTAGCTGCTTTAATCATCCTGAAGCCTAAAATGCAACAACCGTTGGTCTTTTTTACTCCACATGTCAGTTAATTAATTAAACAAAGAAAATGGTTATTCACAGCTGTGTCTCTTTATCAGTTAAAAAGGTTTGTTGGCTTTTTCACAACAGGCTGCCATTAAAATCAGCCTCAAAGATCAATGCAGGCCTGCTTTATCTGGTTTCTCTATTTGCACAGTGCGGAGTATCCAGACCTGCGCAAACACAACAACTGCATGGCCAGTAACCTAACACCTGCTATCTACGCCAAGCTGTGCGATAAGACCACACCCAATGGCTTCAGTCTGGACCAGGCCATCCAGACAGGCGTGGACAACCCCGGCCACCCCTTCATCAAGACCGTTGGCATGGTGGCAGGAGACGAGGAGACCTATGAGGTCAGATATAAAACTAGCCTGGGATTTAATCCAACATCCTCCTTGAACTACAGGTGGGGATTAACTGCACAGTGAAAACATCCATTGCATTTAAACTAAAATGTCTGTTTGGACAAAGATTCTGGGACAAAATGCACCAACTGAATGAAATATGTGGAATATCAGAGCGGAAAAGGTTCAAGTGTCGTCCATGATGTGTGGAAACAAGCGGTCCGTCTGGGGCGTGGCGGCGCTGACAGGCGGCTGCAGTCTCTGCTGTCCCGGGTTCTAATCCCGACCCAGAGACCTTAAACACACGCCTCTGCTTCCTGTTCTGTCCCTCTAATGTCAGTTAAAGGCCACCAGAGCCGTGATACTGAATCAGAGGCTGTTTAAAGTTCCCATCATGCCTTGCACAGGTTTGCTATCAACACCTGTTGTTTTCCTTCCAGTCTAATGTCTGATTATTGACCTGTTTAAGGAAATACCAAATATGGTAACAGTCATGAAAGATTTACAGCTCCAGCATTTTAGGAAAATAAATAGTTTCAAAGAAATCATGTATCTGGGTCTAAATAAAGGAGTTTTTCCGATTACCCAAGGGAGAAATGATTGAGAAAACTACAGGAAAAGAAAACATTAATAGGATCTATAAAAACCCACCAATAAACCAAATGTTTATTTTAAATAAAACAGTGAACACCAAGTTCTCCTGCTGATGGACTTTATTTAGTCCTTGTGTCTGAAATCAGCAGACTTGGTTGCTGCCATTGTTACTCACCCATCAACTTATCTTTAGCTTCAATGATATCCTCAGTTTGACTCCTGCCTTATCCTCCTCGCTATCTGATGTTTGATCTTTGACTTTCCTCTGCAAAGGAGGTTATGTTTCGTTTGGTGGTTTGTCTGGTTTTTAAATAACTTGAAGTGTCAGGTGGATTTCTCTCACATTTTCACAGATTTCTCTCACATTTTCACAGATTTCTCTCACTTTTTCACGTATTATAACCTTTGAGAAATGATCAAATTTTGGTGATGATGGTGTTTAGAATTGCGCTCTTTTTTTTTTTCATGCAAATCCAGAAAATAATCGTCCTGAAGAAGAAGCCCTGAAAAAATCAGGAGCAGATATCAGGGATCAGTCAGACTGATGTCTAAATAATCTCTTATGCAGTTTTACCGTTTTAACTTAATTCAGTTGTTATTCCAAGCTAGGGAAGCTAGATTGTTGGTCGGATGATTATAAGAGACACTTTTTCCATCAACCAGGTATTATTAACATGTTTACTTTTGTTGCTGGATTTTGGACCAGCTATTAAAATCCAGGTTTTCTGCCACGATAGTTTAATATCTGTTGATTATAAATCAAGCAGAGATATAAATTATTAACCACAAGGAAAATATTGTCTATTTCTATTTGAGTTGTTAACTCAAAGGAAGTTGATTCAGCTCTTGGAGACAATCTGTCACTGTTATAAAATAACCACAGTCAACCACAATTCATTTTTATTAAACCTAATAATCTCTATCACAGTATTATAATATTAAATAAACTTGATGAAAACTACAAATTACTGAAATGGAATAAGTCTGAGTATATTCAGTTAACGTCATGTCCATTAGATCAATGACAAAGATCATGTAAAACAGCATAGATGAGTATTAATTGTCTTTGGTAAAATCATTCAATCAATTAAGTTTCACTTCTTCCAACAATGAACAATTATCAACAAACAATAAACACAAATGGAGGCTTCTGTTTTTAAGGTAACTGATAGGTAAGCGGCTAACTACGGCCAACCAGCAGCTAACTACAGCTAGCAAATAGCTAACCAATAGCTAGCTAGAGGTAACTACAGCCAACCAGCAGCTAACTACAGCTAGCAAATAGCTAGCTACAGCTAACCAATAGCTAGCTAGAGGTAACTACAGCCAACCAGCAGCTAACTACAGCTAGCAAATAGCTAACTACAGCCAACCAGTAGCTAACTACAACTCATCCAATCCATCCATCTATCTTCAACAGCGGTAACCACTGTTCCACCGTACAGCACAACTCATCCCCAAAGAGAAATCTTGAAATATTTTTGTGTTGAACAAAAAGCTGAGTGGCATAGAAAGGTGTCAGTGATTTGATAAACAGTTCTCAGTGTTGCAGTTTAAATGTTTTTCTTTTTATTGATGCTGCTTTTTTCATTGTTTAATATCTTTTTAATCACTGTCTTTTTATTGAGTTTTTTTTCCCTTAGTACATACAGTTTGTGAATACAAAGAAGTGTATCTAACACATACATAAAATAATACACACAGAGAAAACAATCCCTCCAAAGTAATCCCATT
>JAUZNJ010029385.1:0-15462 GCA_034780135.1 Jordanella pulchra | reverse complement strand
CATATCATCCCTGGAAAGAGGAGAAAAACTGGTGTTGAAGGTTTGTGCATTTGCACTGGGGGTAGTGGCAGGTGCAAAGGACTTGTAGATCTTGTTTAGCTTTTCCTTATAAAAGGTGACAAAGTCTTCGGCAGTTAAGGAGTATGACTGAGCAGGAGGAGGTGGGTTGAGGAGTGATGAGAAGACTGTGTGGAGTTTGCGTGGATCTGAAGCAGATTCTTATCTTGGAGGCAGTCACATTTGATGAGAATGTGGAAAGGAGAGCGCAATAGTGCTGAAAATCTGCATCAAGCTTGGATTTCTTTCATTTTCTGATTTTTACCTAAAGGTGTATATTTATGTCTTTTCATAACAGAAACTTGTGAAGAAAGATGACATTGAGGAGTGGAGAAAGGTGAGACTTTTCCATCTCTTTCATTAAGCTGCTATTTCAAAGTCAGTTGCTTTTCTCCGTATTTAGGGCTTTCTGTATTTTTAGCTGCTTTTATATATCTCATTACCCTTGTCTATGTCCTCAGCGGGTGGAGATGGCCTCTGAGTTCGCCGTATCTGAAGTCCTCTCCCTCAGGAAGCCTCAATCAGGGATAAACAGAGGAGCTGTACCTCTGCAAAGCTCTGAACAGTTGATGGATCATGATGACGCCTGCAGTGAAGGTAGGTCAGCTTATAGAGAGCATCAGTGTTTGAATGGTTGTAAAAATTTCCTGTGATTAATTCCAACAATTTTCCAAATCTGAGAATATTAATCTTTTCCGTTTGGCTAAACCTCTGCTGCTTGCGTTGCAGCTCAGGCTCTTTTAGACAATTGGCTGAGTGATAAGTTACGGATAGAGCTGGACATGGAGGATGAGGATGACTTGAAGAGCCATGTTGAAAACAGTCCATCTACTGTCCAGCCTACTTCCATCGCTTACAAAAGGTTTGATGGTAAATATATATTTTTTAATTCAGCAGATTTTTAGATTTGAATATCATTCTGTCTCCTTCTGGTATTATCTGACACTGGAAAGATTAAAAAATGAATGGAAATCAGTTCAACTGGCTGAAAAACATCACTTATGAAAAAGCAACTTTATTGTTCCCAATACTGTATCAGATTTTTATAGCTGCCTGGTTGAAGAAGAAGAAGAATTTGCTGTTCAGAGCTTCCTCCAAGACCTGATGGGCCAGGAGCTGCTGGACTCTGGGAGGATGGAGGAGTTATCTCTTGATGACCAAGAAAGGTTGAAGAGGTTCAGAAACCCTGCTGTCACCATGGACGCTCGACACCAACAGGTCTGTGTCTGCGCAGACAAAACGGCTCAGAAGTATGTCAAATTACAGGGTACTTTCTTGTTTTTTGATTGTATTTTAATAGGATTTTATTTGATAGACTGATCCATTGTGGTGCATAAATAGGAAACAGATATTTATGTTCATAAGTTAATGTATGTAGTTTAAATGCAGGTTTCCTGTGAAGGCCTCAGATGTTTGTTAAAGGAAATTAGTAAACAAACAGCATCATGACGAAGGAAGAAAGATCAAGGAGAAAAGTCATGGAGAGGTTTACAGCAGGGTGTGGTGGTGCAGGGTTGAAGCACGTGACCTATGTATGGAGGCCGTAGTCCTGGAGGCATTATCATGGGTTTAACTCCTGGCCTGTTACTGCATGTCCTCCCAGCTTCTTTCCAATCACATTTCTTTTAGGGCTACATTAAAAAATAATAAAAGAATAAATGTCCAAAAAGTAGGATTTAGTCATGAAACAATATGACAAGTGTTAAAGATCTCACAGAGTTTTTATTAATTAATGATCTGTATATGAAGAGTGGAGAAGAGCTGCAAGACATGACCACAGGCCACAACCAGCAGAAGAATTATAGAAAGGACATTAACTGGAGAATGAGCTAAGAGGCTTATGGTAAATTAGAAAGAAGTGGCAGAGATCCCGAGCTCAGGTTGAAGTACCTCAGACATTCAAAATAATCTGATCTTTAGCTAAAAAAAAGTAGCAAGAAATTTATTATTGAATGAAAGTGAAAGTCCCATTTGCAGTTTTCCCAGAACATGTGGGGGATGGAACTGGTCCAATGAGATCAAAAGTAAAGTTTAAAAAAAACATAAAAAAAATAATAAATATGGTGGACAACTGGCACCGAATCGGTTGAGTCTACACCTTTTGCACCAACCAATGAAAGTACTTGGTGACCATAGTATTTTCTTTTCTAAATAAAAACAAGATACATAAATCTTGTACAGCAGGGAATCTATTCCTAAAAAGAACTGGCAACAAAATAATTTGTGCTGCTAGAGACTCTCCTGCTGTAAAGGCAGTGGAAAACTGATCCATAGTATTGAGACAAGTTTTCTTAAACTAACACCACTCTTTTTTAATTTCTATCTCCTAGAAATGTTGAACAGCTTCTATCATTTTCATCCCACTTCAGAAACCCTCCACCTTGTGTAGGTCTGTAACTTAAAATTCCATTAAAATCACTGCAAAGTTTCTCACTGTAGCAAGGGGCTCAAGGGGTGTGAATACTTCTGCAAGACACTGTAGGTTCAGTTCCTCAGGTTGAATTACAGATAGAAATGCTTTGAATTGGATGCTTCTGCTGCTAAAGGTACGGGAGAACCGGGCACGTCGGGAGGTGGAGAAGCAGAGGAAGCAGATGGAGAAGGAGGCGCAGCGCGATGCCAGGAAGGAGGCAAAGAGGAGGGAGAAAGAGGAGGAGTTAAGGAGGAAGCAACAGGAACATAGAGAGGAGGAGATGGTGAAGCAGGAGATGGTTCGACTGAGACGACTGATGGAGGAAAAGAAGAGCCTAGAGCATTTTGCTCGACAAAGGTACATGAGCTCTGCTCTGACCATATCAATGAAACAGAGTCCTATTTATTATTACTGAAGCAAGAAAGTTTTGGCTCATCTGCCTTAGTTCACCCTCTGCAGCTTTAACAGTTGAATGTCTAAAATGTGTTCTATCTGATCAAGGTCAGAACTGGATGAGTCAAGCGATTCCACACCAAACTTTCCCATCCATGTCTTTATGGACTTTGCTTTGTGCACCAGTGGACAGTAATGCTGGAAGGGGGAGGGGCCATCTCTAAACTGTTGCCAAAATGTTTCTACCTGTTGCCATGATAGAATTGAATAGAATAAATGACCCAGTTTGAGAGGTTTTCTGTATGTATTTAAGTTATTGATATCAATGTTGAATTCTGTTACTCAGAATAATAAGCAGCTAAACTTCAAATAACGACACTTTGAACGTGGTAGCTTTGGCGATTCAAAGTAGATTGTAGTTTTTGGGGTTTTTTGCAATATTTAATTTACTGCTGTAGACTTTTCTTCACTTTGTTCAACTGATAAAAAGGTTGGAGTGGGGTTAGAGTAAAGGGGTGCAAAAACTTCCTTGTAAACAAAAGAGGGACCCAGCAAGAAAAGTTTGGGATCTACTGCATGAGCGCATTCATGACTCATGCACATGCAGGACATGCAGTGCTGCTGCCTCCGTTTACTATCTATTGTTAATGTTTAGTTTGATGTGCTACTAAATGTTTGTTTGTTTTATTTTGTTTAAATTAAGACTTGTGTAACATTTGTTATCATTGTGATACCTACTGAGCATCTTTGAGCTGAAACTTGCCATCTATAAAAGGCACCCTTTAAACCCGAGACAACTGGAGCATTTTGCTCATGTGGAATCGGACAAAACAGACAGTTACAGGAATCGTTTGGTTGCAGTGATTTCCTTTAAAGTTTGTGCATGGAAATACTAAGTGAAGGATACCAACAATTTTGTCCAGGCCTGTTTCATGAGTTTATTTTTTGAAATCCTCCTTTTGAAGCATGGTTGAAGAGCAATGTCTGACTTTCATTTGTTCGTTTTCATTGAATTCTTATTTATTATTCCATTTTGTCAGATTCAAGTAATTTTTGGGACCATTGTTGGTTTTTCTTTTATTTTACGAGAGAGAACAAGTCAATAAAAAGAGAAAAAAATCTCTTTGAAATTTAAAGTAATTTATATTTAATTGGTTTCTAGAGAAAAAGAGAAAAATGTGCAGAGAGAAGACAGAATCGTCGAGTCAATCCCAACCCTTCCCTCAAAGCAGCAGCTGCAGTACTGTAATCAACTACAGCAAGAGCAGAGGATTCAAACAAAAATGAACTTGATCAATCTCAAGGTTGGTGCTCGTACTGTGAGTTATTAGAGTTCTCTCTGTCCAGACTGGAGTCTGTTGTTTCACCCTCAGATATTTATTTGAAGTATTTGTTTTAGTGTCTACACAGGCATCTGTCCGGATGGTACTCATTGGTGTTAAAACGGCACTTACATATGGGTAAGGCAGAGGCCCTCTGTGATTGGAGGAGGCAGCTGAAAGCATGGCGGGCATGGCGAGCTGTGGTGTGGGCGGAGCGTAATCAGCGAGAGGCGGCAAGAACCGAGGAGCAGCTGCGAACAGAGAAAAGGCAAGCAGTGATTAATGCCAAGATCCAGGTCTGAAGGTTAATTCCTGTTACTTGTTACTTCCATGATTCAAAAAAAGACAACAATAAAACTTTTACCTGAAAAATGTTTAAAAAAAAAACATGGTGTGCGTATGGACTCAGCTCCCCTGATTGTGATGCCCCTAAAACAAAGAGCATCACCAAGATCAAGGAATATAGCAGATGAGTCAGGGTTCAAGCTCTAAAAAGGTTGACCAGACTCGCAAAGCTTACAAAGTTTAGTTTGTCGAAAGAAGTTAAGTTATAGTTATAGAGGAAAACCTTTTAGAAGCGGTGAAAGTCTTTAGATGAAGGGCAGAAGTTCACTTTTCATCAGGGCAACAACTCTAAACATAGAGACGGAGCTCAAATGAAAGGTTTCAGATTGTGTATTTATTAGGAATGGGCCAGTCAAAGTCAAACCTTAAAATGTAATTAGAAATCTGGAAAAGTAAAGGTCTAAAGATGATCTCCATCCAATCAGAGTTATGCAGTAGTGGACATTTGGAAAGCTAAAAAAGAAACCCAGAAATATCTGTGTCTGAACTGGCAGCCAAAGGGGGTTAAAGAAAAATACTGACAGATCATTTCCAAAGAAGGCCAAACCTTTTAGATTTAAGGTGTAAAGATTCAGGAAAATGTTAATCATTTAACATCCCTGCACTCTTTGCACCACTGGCCTAATTGGTGGAGAGCAGGGTGTTGTTAGCAAAACCCTTAACCCCAGATTGCTCCCTGTGTGCTACTCAGTGAGGGATCCCAATGCTGCCTAAGGGATCAGTTAAAAACAAGGGATTTATTTCCCGTGTGGGACTGTAAAGGGTTCCTTCCTTTCTGTTTTTCCTCTCTGTTTCTCTAAGGACATAAAATCCCACACATCAAGGTTTGATACTGTATGACTGCTTTGATGGAACCATAACTCACAGCTATGATCTTTTAGTAAAAGATATTTCTATCTTATGGGCAAATCTTCATGGTCCTTCAGACAAATCCAGCTTGCTGTGGAAAGCGACCGAAGACGTCTGCTGCGGCGATTTTTGAACGAGTGGCAGCTTTGGTGTCGGATGGAAAAATCCCAACGGGACCTGCTGACCCGGCAGCAGGAGACCAAAGTTAAGATGGTTGCATTGATCAACGCTGCATCTACAGGAAAAATCACGGCCATAGCGGCACCTGCTGACTCGGCAGTAATTGTCCCACAGAAGCCTAAGAAAGAAGAGGATACATGGGCCAAAGTGAGTGATGCAACAGCCACACAGGAACAGAAAAACGACACATTTCTTTCATGTTCTCAACTTAAAGTGACCCATTGATTATTTTCTAAGTGACTTTAGTACTAGAAATGCAATTATATAAATGTGATCAGATTTTCACTGTTACTCTGGTTTGTTCTTTTACCACACTTTTTCCTTTCACTCAACTTTCCATTAATCAGCTTTGAAACAGAATCCTTCAGCAGGGACCTATTATAGCTTTCTCTCCTGTAACTGTATGCTGGAGAACTTTCATCACAGCAGTCTTCATCGTAATTCACCGAGCTGATTAAAACAAATGTCAGCCATATTCGCTTTACATTCATACAGGGTTTCAGTTCGCATTTTGTTCTTCCTATTTACACTAAATGCAATGTTTGCATCGGTAATCACATTCTTTGCATCGTTTCGCTCCTGAATGAACCTCTACACAGGAAAACCATGTAAACATTCTCTTTCTGAAGATTTTTTTTTTTATAGCACCAGTGTTGAAAAAGTTTTAGTAGATGCAGAGGTTTGTATTTTTCTCCATATCTGGTTCTGTTTTCACTATTCTGCGATATTTTCTGTTGAAGGATCCCTGTGCAGTAGAGAATGAAGTCCTCGATGCCTCCAGAGGAGATCAGAATAAAATCTCTGTAGGTGACATTGGCCAGCCTCTTCAACCGTGGCAGGTGACCCGGCGCCACACGGCACCCACCGCTGCACAGCTACACAATGCCCGGGAAAGAACCAGAGAAAACAGGGTTCTTGGTTCACAATGCAGGTCTGAAAGCAGACAGGCCGTCCAGCAGCAGATCATCGCACAACAGAAGAAGCTCCTGAAAGAGCAGCAGGAGCAAATCACCCAGCTGAAGACAAAGCAGAGCATAATGGGGTTGGAGTTGGAAATGGAGAAGGCTGCGCAGCTTACCCAGCTTAAAGCGCTGCGAGAAGAGAGGAGCTGCAGCTTTGGCCCCGGGGGGCAGAGGTTGGCTCACTTAACATCATTAAAAATTTAGGCAACCTGAGATCCTCTTCAAAGCAACACTGCTAAAGGGATTTCTGCTTTCTGCTGACTCACAGCCACTTCATCCTAAAACGTTTAAAGTTTAACACTAAGATATCCAGTGTTGAGGATATTAAGAGTCATTATTTCCAGATTTTGGGGTATTTGAATTTTACAAAAATGCTTTTTAAACCATATAGATTCAGGAGCTAATAGGTTTGGTTTACAACATTGTTTGAGTTTCCTTCTTGAAATACGTTTTCATTTCTTACAGTTTTAACCCTGTTGAATGACGAGAGCATTGGCCCCAAAGTCACGGTCGGGGCCCCTTTTGGGGTCATAGATCTGTTGGCATGTAGTCCAGAGATTAAACAATTATAATGTTGATGCATATTTATGAGATAGTTTTAAAAGAGATGCAAACAACATCCGCTAAAAAAAATACAACCAGATGCATTGGTTGTTGTTTGTATTATTTTTATACTCATTTTTATTTTATATTATAGATGTGTGAACAGTCAGCCAATAGTTTGTGTCATGACTCCATTCTAGTGTTATTTGATGGGTCAGAAGCTGAAAGGTCACTAGAGTATAAAAACAGGAATAAAGTTTAATGTGATGGAAAAAGAATTTAGCTGAAGTGTAAAAATATTCATCATGTCCAGTTGTCTTGTTCATTTAGGCTTTTATTAATTACTATGACAAAGTGATTATATTACAATGAATGCAAGAATTGACCCAAAAGGTTTATTTTACTCTTAATTTTTGCTGATCAAAATTATTCCCCCAGGCTTAGATATCTTTATAAACCTCAGCTAATATTGATAAACCTTCCTTAGTAATGTTGCTCTTCAGCCATTTGTGTTTTGTTGCCATCAACCATATTCATTGTGGCTGCAAACTTGACCACACTTATTGGTGGAATTGATAAGGATTGGAGGATTATCTGATATTAGGTCACTTTTTGAATTAGAATCTTAATACATTTAAGGTTGATGGCATTGCTGAAGTTTAAATTGAGCCCACCTAATCTATCCTGGAAGAACCTGTGTGTGTGTGTGTGTGTGTGTGTGGGCTCAGCCAACCGTGATGAAAACTGCCACCTTCTAATGAAAGAGATTTTTTTTTTTTTCATGCCGTTTTAGAAGAAAATCAGAACCACTCAATATTCAGTGACTGAGAAGGCTCTGATAAAGAAAGATTCTCCTCCAAAATGAATGCAGTTTGTCCTCAGGATGAAAGGTTTATGATCAGAGGATGAAAAGGTCCTGCTATTGTATGCAGGATATAGATGAAGTAACACGAAATTCTTCAACCTCACTTCAAATTAACAACTAGATGGTTGAAACTTTTCCAACAGGACATTGATCCCTTCGGTCCTTCAACTTTAATCATACTAAATGCCTGTCAGCTGTGTTCTAAAGCTGGGCTCTATGCCAGGAAACCAACTCTGACAAGAACAAAGGTAAAAAAAAAAAGATTCATAAATATGAAATAAACTTCCCACTGACTTTAATAAACTGGTGCTTTCTATGCAGCTTGCTGAACAAAATACTTACAGGGTGTATGAATGTATTTAAGCTTTTACATATAACTTTGACACTCTTTAGATTTGAGAATACTCCCTTTGTTTAAAACCTTCAAATTGGTGCAGTCAGATCTTTTCTTTTAATCAAGTTATTGATTATCCCTCCTTGAAACTGAATAGTTTACATCAATCAATAAAAGACCAAACATAATAAGAAAATCATACCCATTATGAACGTCTTGAAAGTTCTGACTGAAAGTGTTTTTTTTAAGAAGTGGTTTAGTTTAAAATGTGAAATTTAAATGTGATTACTGTGTGCTAAAGATATTGTACTGTGAATAAAACATGGGGGTTTAAACAAAGAGTTTGTTAATGATCCGAAAGAAAACTACCGATTGATGACGTTAGAAACTTGCATTAATATGCGACTGGAGTTTAGAAAGTGAAATGGGAAATATGGAAAAATGACATTTTAGGTGTTAACATACAGATTGTTGTCTAAATGGGATAAAAAATGAGGATCACTGTAGTTGCATGTCAGCAGATTTGATTTCCCCACAGCTTAATGTTTAATGCGGTACATAATCAGTGCTAGAAATTTGTTAATAGCTTCATTTATTGAGATGAAAAAAAAAACTGTTTTAAATATCAGTAGTTGGAGTTAGGATTATTTGTTTAAGGGAGGAGGAGAATTTAGAGTAAAAATGTAAATACTTTTTATCCAAGAAAAACTTTTTCTAGTTTCAAATTCATGGCCAGTCCGACATTATTCTTGCTTCTAGACATTCTTTTTACAGACTGAAATTTGTCGGCCTCGTACGCGGATGATGTGAGCATGCAAACAAAACTTCTGACAGGTTTTCTTTCTTCTGGCTGTTATCATCCCGACTGCAGGGCTCCCAGGGCTACAGACGAACCACGTAGTCAGAGTGCACCTCCCAGGAAACCTGTCATGAGGCAGACATGCCCCCATCCCATTGTCACAGGTCAGATCGCGAGCGAGACAACAGAAAATATATTCACAGACTCGTACGGCCTCAGAGACACAGACAATATTCTGATCCAAACATTCTATGCTTTACTTTTTCCTTTTTTTTGTTGCAAAATAATAAGATTGCAGAAAATCTTTTTACAGTTTTAAAAATTGTAAATTTTGAATGGTGGGATAAATTATGTATTGTATCATTTTTAGCAACTGTGTGAAGCTAAAAACAATGAAAATCATAAAGCTACTTTACAAACTTAAATACCCAAAACCATCTTATTTTTCCCATCTTGTGTGCTTTTCAACTTAAAAGGAAAAAGAATCTGTGCTTCACATGAAAATACATCTGTTGATGCGGAGAGAGTTCATCAGTACTACCTGCAGGGGTCCTACTAAATTGGAAACCTGCTAAAACAAGGTTGTGTAAAACAGCCACGTTAAATCTTTAATCACCAGTTAATGTGATCACTTCTAGTCAAACAGCAGGAATGTTTGCTGATTTGTAAATACAGCATTAAAACCTGCTTATTCATGCTGCTTATTAAACTCATGAGATGGATTTAAAGAACATTAATCCCAGCTTGTTCCATAGGGGGGTTAGTAAAATCAGAGCCAACTTTCTAAGTGAATTGGACCAATCATGATGTCCTGTTCAGATGTCTTTTTGTGGAAAAGGGAGAAAGGGCTTCCAATGTAAAAATAAAAAGGCATTTTTTCCAGCAAAGACTAATTACCAACAATCCAGTCAAAGTGGCTGTTGTTTACAAGATACGATACAGCCACGGTTTGTCATTATTTCACTGTGTTTACTCCAAACAAAGCTAATTCAAATAAGTTAGAGAAATGCTGTAACATTTACAGATTTTTAATATTCAGTTTGTATTATAAACTTGTATGTAACAAGAACCCAGAAGCTGAGGATGATTTATTATCTGAATCAGTTAATGAAAAACAATCCTGGAAAAAAGTGTGACTGTTTCAATTTGTGTTTGATGTCACTGTGTTTTCTTTCTCTCTCACTGGCTCCACAGCGAGCTGTACCGATTTAACCAATATTTTCAAGAAGGTTAGCTATTTGTTTTTAAATCGTCAGCCAATCAGAAACAGTAAACAGCATCCAAAGCTCCGACCTGAAGGTTCAGAGTCGTTTGAAAATGTTCAGCCTTCCTGCCAAGATCCTTTTCTTGTTATTATTTTCTATCCCTCAGTAATATGTGTGAAACTTTCTTCCTGCAGTCAAATCAGTGGAGGCCCAGAAAGGTACTCTTGTTTCCTGGGATTGATAAACACCTGCATTTAATAACGGGTGTATCGGTCCAGCCTGGATAATAATGGGTGCATCTTAATGATGGTAAACATTTTAAAAGTATTGCTACAGGATTTATTTGAATTTTGTATTCCTTAATTTAAATCCAGCATCACTATCATGCTGATAGGTAATATACAAAAAAAAAAATCATGGGTAGATTAAAAATAAATCACTCACTTTCTTTTAATGGCTTTATTTTCAATGTTTGCTGTTGGAACATTTCTTATTTCTACATTTAGCAAACTACATTTTTAATTTGACAGAATATGAGTCAAACTAACCAAACACATTAAACACAAAGTGTTGACTTGATGCAGCAATCTGTTACTGCAACCTCATTTTTCCATCATCTTCAGCACATCTGACAACAAACAAAGACCAATTTTGCTTCGTTTAATAGGTCATGGTCAGGCCCGATTCAGGAGATTGCTTTTATAGATTGACCATTCACACCCCGGTGGGAAATAAATGACCTCCTTCATCTGAAACCGCCTCAGTCTTCTCTGGCAACCAACCGTCTAAAATCCCTACATAATAATCGTCCATATCGTTCAGTACAGTGGCAGAAATACCCGATTCATTGCCTGTTGATGTAATACATTTGCTCGCTAACAAAGAATTCTACTTTTTTATGATGGTTTCATTTTAAAATGATAGAACAAACTTATTTCAGAAAAAACACAAACAAGATTATTAAACCATTGAACTGATTTACATAATAATGCAATAAGCATCTCATCCAATACGATTCAAACTGAATTAACTCTAATAGACACTAAAACCATCCAGTCAGTCAGAGATGATCCAGATCTTGGATAGTTCTTTGTATAAAGCTTACCACCCTTTTTACCACCGTGGACATAGCAAAGAACTCATAACAGATTTGCACAAGGCTGGATTGAGCTACAAGACCAGCTGCAAGGAGCTTGTTTAGAATATAAAGGCTGTTAATATAATTACTCAGAAATGCAGTAAATGACCATCAGGCGACCATGATTTGAAGCTCCATGCAACATCTTCCCTCCTTAGGTGAGGATAGTCAGAGAAAAGATGAGGGATGAATCCATAACTTCACTGCAGGATCTTTATAGTGAACCACAGCCAAACATCACTGGTAACACGCTATCCCATAATGCTCCAAATAAGACCTGTGAGAAAGCGCTGTGATCTGATGAGACCTGGATGAAACCCCCCTCTCATCCCCACTATCAAGCAGGGCGGTGGAAGGATTATGCTCTAAGGCTTTTCTGCAAAGTGTGCAAAAAAACTTTGCTGCATTGAAGAACTTCAAAAAAAAAAAACTTCAGACAGAAGTCTAAAAACAGATTGCCATCGCTGTGACATCAAAAGCAGAGGTGAAGAAGAAGCACGATAGCTTCAAAGAGCAACCAAGAGTGTCTCCAGACCTAAAATATCTAAACGGAGAATCCAGAGCTTCTATTTGCTGAGCTGCAACAGATAAATGTAAGGAACTCTGAGCGTTCCTGAAAATCCTCCCCAGATCTGCACAACCCTGGGGACCAGGGTCCCCACCCCATTTTATAGGATTCCTCTGCTGTCGCCTAAAAAAAACTGTCCCCCTACTGCCTCTAGTGTTAGAGTTTGACCATAAAGATTTGTCTAATACAAAAAAAAAACCATCTGCCTCAGAAAGGATGCAAATGATGCTTTCCATCACAGCTGGCTGATCTCTGCAGTCAGTAGAGCTGATTTGTTTCATCATTTTCACTGAGTGTTGCATTTCTGTCTTTTTAGAACAGGAGATCCCCCACCCCACCCCCCCACACACACAATGATATGAATATTTAATCGTGCCTGATGTTCTGACCTTTTATATATCTCCCTTTATAAGAGAATGCCCTTGAAAAATATACTAAACAATGTCTTCATTTCATTGCTTAAAGTGATGCAATGCTTTCCAAAATCTTCTAGTTTTAAGGTCCTCAGTGGACTACAGAGTTCTGTGGGATTTTTAACAAAACAATTTGTTCATTAAAACTCTCTTCTTTGCCTCTGCAAAGCCATGGAAACCCGAGCACGGCAGCGAGCCGAACGAAGGCAAGAGATGGAGGAAAACAAGAGGAGGAAAGAAGAGGAAAAGCTGGTGAGCCTGGAACTCCTTCCAAAGTTAGCGCATCTTTTCAAACATTGAAAGTTTACCTCATGAGCACAGAGATTAATGGATGGACTTTTAAGGCCGAGTTGAAAGCTGCAGAGGAGCAGAGGCAGAGGGAGGAAGAGGAAGAGAAGCGCAAGACAGCAGAGAAGAGGAGGGAGGAGAAGAAGCTGGAGCGAGAGGTGAGGAGTATTTTATGTTTTATATAACCTGGTACAGGTGAATAAAAATCCCTGAGGGTTCAAAGAATGTCCCTCTGTGTCCATCCAGAGGGAAGCTGAAAGACAGAGGCTACAAAAACGGCATCAGGAGCTCATGAGACTGGCCTGTCTTCATCGAAACAGGACCTTAATGTCACATCGAGGCCTGGCACCATGGAAACGCCTCATTCAGTTAAAACATGCCAACATGGAGGTAAACACCCCATCTTGTCTAATGTGGGAGGATTTCCTTTGACTCTTTTTAACCATGGTCACGGTTACACGAACACTTTATACAAACACTCTCGTGTTTGTGTGTTTGTATAAAGAAAGGCCAAACTTTCAAAATGATCCCAACTCTGAAAACTCATTTTCCATCTTACAATCACAAACTGTATGGTGTCTGGATTTTCACCAAGTGGTAAATAATTGTCACTTGGAAGAAAAACGACATGTTTTGTTAGTTTTGTTTTGCTGTTTTTTTTATCTATTATTTGAAACTGCAAAAGGCAGTAGAGACATAACCAAAAAGACTGTAATTGCAGCAAAATGGATTTCTAAACAGTATCGATTTAAGAAGTTTAATAAAAAAGCACATTGTGGGTTTTTTTAGATCCTTGTGTGTGAAAAAAAATATACAACACAAAACCCCTTTATATCACAACACTTTATATCACTTAAAATCCAGATGAAAAGACATTTTGATTTTTTTTCTTTTTTTTTTGTAACTTGACAAAATGTGAATAATTTGCAGGGGTATGGAAACTTATTGTGACGCACCGTAGCAATCATACTGTGCTTTGTAAGCATTAAGCTCTTCTTCAGTGCTTCTAAATTACCTGCAATGTGACATGAGCACATGAGCAAAGGGCAGAAAAAGTTCAGTTTTAGAGGACTCAGCACATCTTTGAGTGTTTTTCTTTGTTTTGATGAAACAAATTATAAAATATAAGTCTAATGAATAAATGTAGACAAACTGATAAGTTTTTAACAATTTAAATATAACAGATACTGACTGTAAAGAAATGTCTGCAGTTGTTTGGATAAAGTTAGCAGTAATGTCCCCGGCTGACACACCACTGAGGATGTTTTGTTCACCTTTTAAACAGAGTTAGGACAAGTATGATATTCTTTAAGGAGGTAATTCTATTGCATGTTCCCTGGCTTCTCTCCAGCTGGCTGAGACTCATCACAATCTGCTCCTCCTGAGACGATACACCCTGGGATGGTTACAAGTTGCAAGAGAGTCCTTGTGTGAGAGAGAGGCCTCTGCTGACCAACTACATCAGCATTTTTTGCTTCGCCGGAGCTTAAACTGCTGGAAGAGAGTGGGTATACACACATACAGTAACCTGCAAGAGTGCTCACACCCCTTTAACTTTCGATGTAGAATCTTGGATTTTATTTGACAAAATAAGTGTGTGTTTTCACAAATAAAAATTGTAAAAAGGTTAATCAGCTTAAATGCAGCTGTTCTGTCAGAGCTGAACATAAATGAACAAACCTCATCAAGGAGGATGAGGAACAGAGCAGAAATAAAAAAAGAAAGGTAGACGTAATTCTGTTAGAATTTTATCACACACCATGTAGGGGACACACTTAGGGGAGACCAATGAGCAACATGAAAAACACTGATCCCCCACTATGAACCACAGTGAGGGAGGCATAATGCATAATAATCCTGAAGGGAACTCAGAGATATAATATAGTGGTTTACATCAAAGCATATGCATGTCTCAGAGTGGCCTAGTTAAAGTCAACCTGAGAAGTTGATGCAGCGTTTAAAAGAAATCTGATTATTGCAGATGTTATCCTTCCTCCTACCTAAAGACCACTGAAGGCAGCTACTAGCCCCCATACTGTGAGAAAAGCAGACATAGGTGATAGATTAAGGTTTCATAAATAAATATGAACAGTCTGGTCTTGTTCACTAGGACACTAAATAAAGTGAGATGCATCCATGTTTGTGGTTACAGCAAAATAAATTCCAGAAGATTTTCCGGGCACTTTTTTTCTGGATATTCTATTCTGATCCACTATTTTTGGCGTCCATGATGAGCAAGACAACTTCTCAAAGCACAGAGCACCTATCACCCTCCAACTCTATTAAACCTCCAACATCTATGTCACAACACTTATCATTGTTTTAGCTGAGGGAGCTGCGGATGATTCAGGAACAACGAGCCGAGCGTTTTTATCGGAAACGCACTTTGAGGAGGTTCCTGCTGGCACTGCTGAACCGTGTGACCCAGGAGAGGCTGGTGGAGTGGGACCGACGAAAGCTGGCTCAGGAACACTGCGACAGGTCTGCTCCTCATGACTGCCTCATTCTGCTCCTATACAGCCCTCATTCAGCTAACTTAGCTCCATTTCTGTGGGGGAGGACAAACTGTATCAGTTTCTTACAAAAAACATCATTAGCATTAAAATTTTGATATAACACATGTTTTAAGACCTATATAAAAGTAAGCTGATTTTAAAGACTTCAAATCTATTTATAGTTGTGGTCAAAAGTTTACATACACTTGTAAAAAACATGGTTGTCTTGAGTTTCCAATAAGTTCTACAAGTCTTATTTTTCTGTGATAGAGTGATCGGAACACATACTTGTT